>JAGDQP010031985.1:0-21583 GCA_022664845.1 Lepisma saccharinum
GGCTTAGGCGGGCATTTTGGATAAAAGATGGACACATTTTTAACGTTTTCTTATATTTTCGTGACATACTCGTGATGATACACTGTCATACCAAATTTCATTTCTCTATCTCGAACGATGTGAAAAATGGTATTTCAGCTGCCATTTTGAATCAAAGATGGTGAATTTTTTAAAACGTTGTTATGTTTTCCTAAACTACTCTTGATAATACATCATTATGCCAAATTTCGTATCTCTGGCTCAAGCAGTTGGAAAATGGATTTATGACGCCCGCCATTTTGAATCCAAGATGGCGTCTTTAGAGATATTTTGTAATATTTTCATAAACTACTAATAATGTTTTACTGTCAACTAAATTTCATTATTCTAGCGGCAGCCGTTTAGTCTGTGTATTCTTTAAAATTTTAGGGTTGGCGGCCATTTTGAATCCAAAATGGCGACTTTTTCAAATTTTTAAAAAGTTTTCTTAATTTGCTATCAATGATGTAGTTTCATACCAAATTTCACTGTTCTATCTTTAGTCGTTTAGGCTGTGTATTCTTTGAAATTTTAGGTTTGGCGGCCATTTTGAATCCAAGATGGCGACGTTTTCAAAATGTCGGAATTTTTCCTTTATCTACTTATCATCCTCTACATTCATACCAAATTTCATGTTTCTAGCTTACTCCAAACACCCTAAACAATATGATGAGTGAGTCAGTCAGTGAGTGAGTGAGTGAGTGAGTGAGTCAGTTAGCCTAAAATGTGCAATTTCAGGGGTCCACAACTAGAACACAGTTTGAGATACGAATATGAAATTTTGTACATCTGCACATATTTACTATATCTCCTTAACGGCAAAAGCTCATATTCCTATCTTTAACATCTTTTTTCTTACGGGGCCCCCAAATCGTCGATTTTGCCATAAACTCTTGTTCCTGTATAACATGCTTCTGGCAGTGCTGACGTTTTCTGACGTGAAGAACTTGGCTCATGCACTGCCGTGCATGTTGATATACAGCCTTTTAATTGGCAAGTTACAGAAACTCAATTTTAGTACATATTGGTCAAACAATGTGAAATTATGAACCCATAATATATTTGGCAAATATTTCAAGAACCCCCCCCCCCCCCTCCTCGCAGATATGTATGTACTAGAAAGATACATAGCCTACTGTTCTCCTCTTGTCAATAATTGAATTTTATTTAAGACATTTAGGCAACTTTGGCTCAGGATGGATGGATGATGATGGTAGAATGAGCTGGGATCGAACCGAGGATCCCCCAACCACCAGAAGTGACCCCCAACCCTGAACCACCTTCTCTTATCAAGTGAAGGATATTCATTATGCCATTGCTCTAATATTGTTAACTCCTTTGGGACAACATTTTTGGTTAAACAACCCATATTATTTTAAACCACATTTTGAAAATATTCTTATCAATTAGAAGCGTATTAATCTAGAACTTAATTTGAATCGTATTTTCTCCCTTTATTCTGTATTAACTTTCCTCCACTTCTTCTTTGCCAGCCTCCACGGTCATCTCAGTTTCTCGGGAGCTAGTTTGGCTACTTTGAGCCTTGTTTGCAAATATTGAACGGTCTATGCATGGCTGCGATAAATTGTTCTATTAATGTTCTAAAAAGGAAAAAGAAAACATTTTAAGACACTGGAAGATGCAAGCAGGAGCAGTTGTAGTTGTAGTGGTAGCGATGGAACTGGCAGTGGTGGTGAAGCAGGAGGGAGGGAGAGAAGGCAACTTGATAGAGTCGACCCAAACTCAACATTCTATGTCTGAACTTTGCTCTGCTGCATCTAGAATAATCTAGAAAGCTTAAGCAGCTATTCCCAGTAAATATCCCTTGGATCCTCCCGCATAAACTATAATGATTAATGGAAATTGGGATTAGAAAAGCCAAAAGAGAGGTACACACAGAGAGAGAGAGAAAGGGGGTGAAGGGGAGAAGGAGGGAGGAATATTACAAGTAGTTAAGTTGCTAGTGATGCATTTCAGTGATCACAAGATATATGATCCTCTTATCGGAGTGATTTAAATCTCTACATAAAGTACATTACAATTGGTATTCCTTCTCAGACTTAGAAACAAATCAGAAAACTTAGAATCTCGGTCTCTCCATTTACAAATTTAATTTCTACAGTAGAGATCTTTGTGATTTTTTTTCTTGGTGTCGTAGGAGCGACATTCCTTGGCGTGAAGCAGTTTACGAGAAAAGGACATGAGGAGTGGCAGTCAGAATCTATATTCTTGGTATTGTGCCATCTGGTGCAATTGAGAAAATGAAATGGGAAACTTCAAGTATGGTAACCGGCTTAAATTTGCAGGAAATTTGCGCTTACTCTTTGCATTGCGCTTGTACCTTTATCATAATTGGATGTGTTACATAGCACGGAGAGATTCGCACTTATATATAAGTCCACGAGGATATATCAGGGAGCTCCGGAAACTTAGACACATCCATACAAGTTCCAATATTTAAAAGACTATAACATATATTAGGAATTTCATTGTTATAGGTCTTTATCTTTTGAATTCCCTGCTAGTGCCTCTGACATTTGTGCCTAACACTGCTGTCTTGCTTCTATGCAATACATTTTGAACCGATTTTACAAATTCTGTTGAACATGTGAAAGGCTTACGGATAATATGTGTATCATATTTTTGCTTGTGTGTTTTCTCTAGTGGGCGCTTGGAAGTGTTACTGTAGCTCGTTTCCTTTTATTGTTTTTAGTAAGAGACTCTAGAGGCGCTGGTGTCGTGTACAGACAGGAAGTGGTGTGGTGCGTGTGCAGTGATAGAGAATCTGGATGCTGCTATCCATTTTTCTTCCCAAAAATTTATCAGAATTGATTGTACGAGGTTTAGTTTGCGGTCGTGATTACTTGGTCATAAACTTCATACGCCATTTCACCACAGAGATACACATCTTTCCGTAAAGGTTACAACAATCGAAATTGGGGAACCGGAGCGGAAAAGGCCATTGGGAAGGCCAAGATGTCGTTCAGAGGACAATATTAGAAACGATCTTTGAGAGGTAGTTTTTTGTGATGAAACCTCGCTTGATGTTGGTGCGGATAGAATCCAATGGAGAACGTTTGTTACTGCGGCGATGAACTTGCGAGTTCCGTAAGCCATAGGGTGAGTTAGTATCTACCCCAACTCTCTCCCCCTATATATACAGTATGACCCTTAAATAATGGGAGGTGATTATTCACGTCAAAACAAGAAAAAAGGTTCTTAGAAGAAATTTCAGAAGATGCGTATTTTCGCATCTACAGGGGCTGGAAGTTAAGGCGGCATAATCACGAATGTCGTTACATCTCGGTACCTTACGGCGTTATCGGTGTTGGATTAGCAAATCACAATCGAACTAGTACACAATACATACATTTGATAAATGTTTATGGACGATGACTGCAGCTTATAGATTTCTTTGCTTGGCCTATTAAACCATGTTTATTCCTTGACATTATTTGTAGAGATATGACGTGATTTTTGACAATGCCTCCATAACTTTGAGGGCCTGAAACTACGCTTGTTGCAAAATTACTTTAAAGAAACTTTTTTTTCTTGTTTTGACATGAATAATCACTTTTCTAAGTTTGTTTCATTACTTTAGGAACACACTGTATATATTGCATTCTCTTTGAGGAAATCGATATTTCATTTCATGGAAGCTTGTAGCGATGAGTCAGGTATGAAATAGGAGGGCTAAAGAAAAGGATTTCGACCAAAGCCTGAAGATCTCACTGCGAGTGAAAGCTTGTACGGTGCGTGTGGAATCCGAAACACACACACTGCCAGCTAAAGCAAGTAAAAATCTCAACAGCCAAGATGTCAATATTAAAGGATTCTGTTCTGCACGTCAACCTTAGCCCCTCTCTCTCTGTCTCTCTCTCTCTCTCTCTCTCTCTTTCTCGTAGAGTAAGCTTAAGGCTCAGAGATAGAATTGAACGAAAGAATAGATCTTAAATAGTTTCCAAAAAACGTAAGAGAAATGGGACATGTTTTATTAAGCTTACCAATCTCAGACAAAGAGTGTACAATAGATGCATGTGCAAAAGGAAGATACAAATACATGTTTTTTAGCAACTGAAAGTCACAAGAACTCGAGAAACAGAAGAAATATGGATGATTTATCATTCATTATAGAAAATAAAATAGTATTTAATGAAGCTCACTAATAAGTTCAAAAACGGTTAAACTAATACAATTGAATCTGTTGAGTCCTTTTAATATTATTTGTTTAGTTCGTGCTATAATAGTCGAGTTTATATCTACAACTTGGTAGCCTCACGAATATTGGGTTCGTTGCTATCCGAGTCGACTAATCAAACACGAACGCAGGAAGCAGCCTATTTCTAATGTTAGTTTCATGCATAGAGAGCTATCTATATAATTAGGTTAATTTAGGTGCTGCTTATACATTAGCTCAACACTACTATATGAGAAACCACATTTACTACTAAACATACTTGTTTTCCATAAATACAGAAATATTACACTGTATGTACTACTATTAAACATATAGTCATTTGTTTAAAGATGGCCCTTTTAGTGTACTTTCTAAATAACAAAGTATTAACTAAAGATTGTTATAGAAATATGATCATAAAACTACCCAAGCCTATCTGTGTTTGAAACAGCCGACGAAACCTACAATATGCAATAATTGGTGTAATCTGTTGATTTTTAATACAAACACTACATCCACTACTCAAAACCTTATATCCGAAACAGTCCTCATGAACCCACAGTTGACAATTCTTGCACTGAAACTAATATTTCCGTCTATCTATTTACTGCATCCATCACACTTGTCACATACATATTTAACTCTTTCCTCTTAAAATATTTTTTGAGCGTCCTCTTTTCCAACTCCAATCCTTGATTTTTATCCGGACTTCTTCCTTTCCTTGCATCACAGATGTATTCTTTTCATGCCAGTTCCTGTAGGGCTGAAAACAATTTTCACATTCCTTGAAACTTAAATCCAATGTCTACAGTAACTTGCTATATTGATTTATCATGATTATCCATGAGACGAGCATCAGCTGTCTGACCTCGATCTCATGGTTCACAGGCAGGGCCATCTTACCCCAACATACACCCCCATTTGAAGTTGCCACTGATCGTGACTCCTGATGTGTTTAAAGACTTTACCGGAAACTGCAATTGCATCGAATACTACATACAGTTAGTATGATTTTAGTAAAGTGCATCTTTTTTTTTTCTTTTTTTTTTAAGATAACCAAAGTTCTATTTACTTCTCTATTAACAAACTCTGATTTTAGATCAGACCAAAACTTCATCTTGAATTTTGCACATGCATTTGCATTTCTGAACGATGTGTCCTTCTCACGTGACACAGCAACTCCCTCTCTTGAACTCACTTCTAGTAGAGACACCTGATGCTGAAATCGTCGAATACAGTGACTTCAACACTGTCACTCCTGAGGAAAGTTACCATGAGTTTCGAGGGGGGCGTCTTTGAACAAACAACTGTACCATCACGTATAAATGACACACGGTAGATTTGTATTTCAGTAGGTCAACAAAAATTAGGCGTTTTTCCTTAATCGTTACACAAATCCTACAAACGCGTACATATTTCCTTAAAACTGTATCAGATATGGAGGTACGTAATCTGATCTGGAATTAGCAAGTTTAATCGACGGTATTACTAAATTCAATGTTACTTATTGTTCAATCTAAATATAACAGTTCAATGTCCAACACCGACATTCACGAAATCCGTAAATATAGTAATTGAGTATGCTTATCTGAGAAAAAATCGATGTTCCACTCTAACGTCCCATAAAGTTATAATCCATATAGTAGTGGTCAAGAGGGTTAAGTCTCCATCATTGGCCGACTGAGTACTGTATTTAAAGCTATAAACAATGTAGTCTTTTGCGAATATATCCTGGAAACTCAACACAAAATTAAACTTTTCTGAATTGTATTATGAGTGAATGATTATAGACTTAAAATATGTATGAAACAACAACAAATTAACTTTTGTAAGTCCACAGCACAGTGTTCAATACTTTGGAAAACATATGAACATAAAATAATTGAACTTAGGGATTATATGTATGAATACAGCATAATATAGTTGGTTGTGAAAGTATATGATAATTTAGGATTACATTGACGTAAAAAAAAATTCTTTTCTAAGTAGAGTTTTGATAATATAAAATATTTCCTTGAAATTAAAAACAATCTCTAGGAACAATAAAGAGTAAAAGTCATTCAAGAAAAATTTCCTAAAATACAGGAATTTGACAAAGATAATCTCCGTGAGCACGAATTCTCGTTTAACATAGAAAAGTGTAATGGTTTTTCTCAGGAGACGACTTGTTGAACTGATCCAAAGACGCCTAAAATCAATAAAATAAATTCAAATTCTAGAAACGACTTGATTTGAAAAGATGATACCCGGGCACATGTGGTTTCGTAAAGTTAGAGTTATTTGAAGTTCTTTATTTATATTCTACAGACTTTTATACGTAATTCCAGATCGCTGTGGTCTTGGAATATAGGTCGGAGACGATCGTCTGCATTTTCGTAAATTACCGAAGAATAGTTAGAGATACATTTCACATTTTCCGCTTGCCTTTTGGTTTTCTTGGAGTAATGAAAGAGTGTTATATCGTAATCTTGTTTCTTTTCCTTTGTGAGTTATTTCAATGCTAAATTACCCAGCAAACGGAGGCCTGACAGAGTTTTCTGTTTTTCATCATCATTACCATGCGAAGAAGGAAATAACAATTTGGAAGAGAACAAAAAGAAACCATTTTCTCTTCTTTGTTGTTTGCTTCAGTTTCTGGCTTCTTGTTTTACTTGTTCTCTCTCTCTCTCTCTCTCTCTCTTTCTGTGTGTGTGTGTGTTCTTTTCTTGTCTATTTTGTTCCAAATAAAAGAAAAGGACTTTGGAACTAGCTATTAGCCTCTTGTGAGCACGAGTCTGTCTCACATCTGCTGTACCATGTTGGTGAGAACGTTTTCTAAATGGTTCTCTAAGTCTCCATTCAGTCGGAAGACTGAATTTAAAATTTAGATGAAACTTTTCATCGTAAGTGTTTTTCAATGGATTGAGACTTGAATAGGAAAACCCAAAACAGAAATTAAAAAAGTTTCTTGAAGTTTCTAAATTGAATTACAGTGTAATGTAGGAATTATCAAAAGTGCTATTATAAACTGGCAATAGAATCCAATAAAGTTAAAGGAACTATTAGAAAATTATAATTATAACATTAGATACTCGTACATTTATTATACTTAATACAGTGTACATTATATAAATTATATAATGTAAAAATTATCTTTCACTATAGTGAGTGTACACAAGCATTTATAGAACTAATACGCTACCTCGCACGTGACGTCATCAGAGTAACCAGGGATGTTAGAATAATAGGATAGGCCAAAATAGAAAAGAACAGAATCCGAACGTATTAACGCCATCTTGGTGTGCACATCCAGAATTTAGGACATGCAGTAACCTTTACCCATATTTCTAATATTGATTATTAAATTTTATTGATTGTTAAATATTACATTTTTATATTGATTATGAATAATAATTTGGTTAAACATATACTATGAATAAAATAACTCAAAACAACTCAAGGGGAAAATTTTCGGAGGTGATTTCTGACACGAAAACAAGAAGAAGAAACATGGATCGAATTCCGCCTCGTTTTCCAGATACAAGGTTTCCAACTTGAAACCCAAAATCTACCCCTCCAATAGAAAATGAAATAAAACTTACTGAATAAATCAGAAAAGAGGCATTCAAGTACAGTAAGTTTCGGAAAGATGATTTGTATCCGTATGTTGAATATTAAGAGCTAAAATGTGACGTAGAGACCTGGTAGAAACTTGATTTTTTTTACATGACATTACGACGCCTTATTAGATATTTGGAATTTCCTAATGAAGATAAACATTTTATGTGAAGCTCAGTGTTGCAAACTGTGAAAAGAAAAGATCATTCATTTTCTCCCTTCAAAACATGGTTTACAGTATTTTCTTTAAAGTCCAATTTTTAGATTTTGGTTCAAAATTAGGTGATACGTGGATTGTTGAAAAACCTGTTTTCAATTTTTTTTTCTCGAAGATCTATTTGTAATATCTTTGAGAATACAAAATTTTATTTCTGCATTGATATGCAATTGAAAAAAAAAGTTTAAACAAAAGAAAAATTCCGATTTTGAAAAAAACGAAAGTGAGCACTGTGATTCTAGTAAAAGTGACGAAGGCTTCGAGGATCCCATTCTGGCATCAAGATTCAGTGATCGAATGCTATGAAAGCATTTTGAAAAAAAACTGAATGTTTATAATAGGTTGGCAACATTGACAAGTGGGACGCAATGCCCGATCCGGAATACTTCTGCAACCTGTCCCAACACCTAATGCAAAATTTAGTGTAAATCAATTATTTGCATAAGAAACAGACACCAAACTTTACTCTATATATAATAGATTTGGAACACTGACAACTGGAGTGCTTAGAGACGGGGTTACCCACAATATTTTTTCCATTGTTTCGAATATACCTTAATGTCAAGTTTGGTGCTGCTACGTCTAACGTAATTGAAGCAATTTGAAAACTTGAACTTACAAAATAGGTTGGCAATGCTGACCCTCTGTACGAAGCAACACTATGTCGGAGACTCTGAGCTAGTATATTCCTTGTAACTAAATTTCAACCACTTCCCGACGCTTTTTAGTTAATAAGATATAGTTTTCTGACAAGAAGAGACGGATGGACAAAGGGGGAAATATATGAAGTCCCTTATTATTAGCTAATCTATGAAGAGACCTAAAGAAGTTTCCGATAAAAGATTCTTTTGGCTATAATTAGTATTGAAATAAATTATCTTGGCAAATAATTGAAGATAAGCTTGATAATTGAACGTAAATGTTGATAATATCATGCTCTTAAATTTGTAATATATCACGACATTACCAATGTCATTGAATTACGAATCTTTATCCCATATGAACTTTCTTTGTTATTTTTATGTCGTCTGCAAAATGGGTCCTATTTGTTACGACACATTCTGCATATTCACAGAGTGACGTCATCCAACAGAATTTGACCCATAATTGTAAGTAAAATGAAAATAAAAGGAAGCAGCTGCGTTGCACTGAAGTCATTGGTAATTATCAACGAAAGGGTATGGCTTTAAACTCATATCCAAAAATGCATGCATGTTTACAACACTCACTTTCCAGGGTACAATAGAATTTAAAATGCAAGGTACAATATAATAGAGCTAAAGAGAAATTAACATGAAATTTTTGAAAAATATATGAAATAAATAACCTTTTTTTTCTCCTCCCTTGAGGCATCACTTCTGATTATGACGATTTGTAAACAACTGCTAAGTGTGCATTCTAATTTTCTGCGAGAAATGATGTTATATTTATTGGAAGTGAAAATGCTGAGAGTAATAATAAATTTTGTCCCTATTCTGTGGTTGATGTTTTGTTAAATTAGCAAGGTGTTAATTTCGAAATAAATTCACAATGTTGCAACTAGAAGCAGTGTGTTTCAAGGGTTTATCCTGTGGGAAGCCTTTCCTCATGCTAGAAGAGATCGATGTTATTATTGCTAATGCAAATTAATAAATATCTATGAATTGCGAATATCAAAAGTTCGCGGACGAAAGTTCGCCATTCCAAAGTTCGCTGCTTCAATAGATAACCGGTTCAAAAGTTTGCCAATCAAAAGTTCGCTAGTTCGCATTCTCTCTGTCATTATAATTAACAGTGCTGTAATAATGTTTTAACGAGAACAGAGATTATGTACATATATGTGAGCTCACGCATATTGATGTGCTAAAAATAAGTTACATATCTTGCTACCTTTAACATGGATAACTTTTGCTATCTGATGCTCTATAATGTCTAATTGACCTTGCATGGGTATATCCATCCAGATACTTTGGATAATTCCATTGTGTTGATCGTAGGTGTCATTTCTATGAGGTTAAGATCCTGTGATTGTGGTGGCCAAGAAAGTACCTGAAAACCAATTGTGTTTCCGTCAGACCAGTCACATACCACCTGTCTACGATGTGGAGTTCTATTGTTGTGCTGAAACAAATCCATGCAGGGTATAGATGGACAGTACACGCGGTAGCAAATGTAAAGCTGTCATATGAATGCAACTATTACCTCTCAAGACGCACACCACCTTTTTCTTACTGGTGGTCCGAGTGAGCTCCAAAAAATTATAAACAATTACAAACCCATCATCAGCTTGCAAGTTGCTGACAGTATAAGTACAAAAGACGGAAATATACTCTGAAAAAAACTAAGAGTCCGTCTGAACTTTCGCGAGAAAAGGTCTAAATTTTCTCTGGGACAAAACTAGTTTAGAAAAAATAAAATAAATTGCTGATATTTAACATCAATTTAGTTCAAAGTAAAAAATCACGTGCAAGTCATCACAGTATCATCTTACATTTCTGAAATTTGAACCTATTGCAGACACGAGAGATAAACCTTCCCGACGAGAAACGAGATTATAGAAGCAGAGTTATAAAGAATCGCAATGTACCATGCGTAAATAAGACCGAGATTAACACGGATAAAAAAAATTTGAAATGAACAAGATTCGAACCAACTTAGTCTGTTCTAATTCGCAAGTTCCTAGCTTCACCACGACACTGCACTAGGTCTGTATATTAAAGAATTAATTTTCTGAGAATATTTCATAAGAGATTTACAATTCTAGTTTATTTTTCTAATAAGTTTCTTAAAGAGAAAGTTGCTACTTCCTTAAGTAGCACACTCTATATAGAAACTAATAACTGGCCTGCTGTGGATGCTATACGTATAAAAGTTTAAAAGGCAGCAGATAAAAGAGAGATAATGAAGGAGAAAATAAAGAAAAGATAGGCAAAAGAAGAAAGTTATAATACAAAGAGGAAAGAACCTTTACCGCTAATAAACGTATGCAAATATAACAGGGATAGGAAGAGAGAGAAAAAAAGAGAATTTCAGTAACGCTCATTGCTATGTATTCTAATTAAGTTCAGGCATAGCAGAGACTATATTTCGTGAAGAATATCCCATTTCTCGTTGCACGTGTTAGAAGACTTGCGCTGTAGTTTTAGCAGAATTGCTAAATAATGAGGCTACAGAGAAATAAATGTCTGGGTTGGAAGCCACAAAAAATACAATAAAAAAAAGGGCAGAGAGATACATTAATCGTATCAAAATATGATACAATACGGACTTCGTGAACATGTTTCTTTCCGTTTACACATATGAAAAGGTACATCCTCTATTACTGCATATCGTACGTGTAACGAAAGATGAAAGAAAAAAAAACATGCATGCTACTAAATCAGTACGTATGAGTGTGTGTGTGTGTGTAGGAGGGCATACAGGAGAGGATAATATCTGCCAGCAATGGGTACATGGGGTTGTTTCATCTGCTCTTTTACTGGGAAAAATTACATAAAGAGAGGTAAATTTTCATTTTGTTTCGAGCAACGCAGAGAAGAAAACTTTCGAAAATTAAATTATGAAAGTGTATTATTACCAGGGATAAATTGCTTAAAATCATGTTAGTGGCTACTATTATGTCATTTTTGGAGTCGTTTTATCATAGTGGATAACTAATAGTGGCACTTCCCAAAATATTGAACCATAGATCACCAATTGTTCAGTTGATTGAGCCATTATTAACGTACTAAACAACTTGGCGAGCTAGTAATAAGAGGACCTACAGTTTTAGGTAAAGTTGTCTCAGAACTAGTTTGTGCAAGGGACCTCTATGGGATTTGAAACCGTGACCACGTGTACAGAAAGCAATCGTATCTACCTCTCAGCCGATTGGAGGTCCCTAACTAGTTAGTCTGGATCTTGGGGACCTTATCCATAGCAAAATTCTTATACTCACATTACGATGTGAACATTATATGTTACTTACATTATCTTAAAGCCTTCATGGTCTACTGGTTAAGACCAGGACAGTACTGACGAGGAGACCGTCAATGATATCATATCGAAACCTACCCTGAAATTTCGCGAAGAGAATCTACCTCATGTAGATAGACAATATACAAAAATTAGCGCTAGGTACTGGTGCTTTCAGGAGCTGGAATATTGGTCGAAATGTACAAGAAGTGTATTATTTATGATTCACTCAACAACAATAACGTCCGCTTCACGTTCGATCTGGAATGAAACACTGACAAGCTGTAGTATCACCTCACCTCCCATATCACAGTACGCCTCGTCAGGGACGTATTTAGAGGATCTGGACCCCTCGGAAATTCAGACTTCTTTTTTGTAAAATCCAGATAATTTTTCCTATTCCACAAAAAAAGGGGGGGGTCCAGACCTCTGAATACATTCCTGGCAAGGAGATCTGCGGTGTGAGAAATAACGCTACAACTTGGTAGTGTTTAATTGCAGGACGAAGGTGAAGCAAAGTTTACTTCTGATGATTAAATCGTAAAAAAATATACTTCTTGTAGACTTCGACTAATTTTCCAGTCCCTATCTCTGTAGCATGCAGTTAACATTCGTAGGACGTTGATTTTCCTAGCAAGATTTCAGGATAGGTTTGAATATTAACTCATTGACGGTCTCCTTGTGAGTATACAAGAAGGTTTGAATCCTGCTGTCGGGAAAGCTGACTGGGGTTTTCGCTCAGTTTCACCAGTTGGATCACAGTATGTTACCAACAAAAGGTTCCTGAACTTTATCCTCCCTTAGTCTCCTCCTTGAAGAGCACTCATCCAAGAACATCATCTCGCATACATCTGATACATTCTATCCCATAAATGTGAAAGGAATAAGTAAAGAAGAAGAAAAGAAGATACTCTGAACGTTTTTGTTCCTAAGAGCAAATTTGACTCTCGTTTTGTGCGCTTGACAGCTTGGTTACTATCAGCGATTCGGAAGCCACACGTCAGAAATATTACCTTAAATACAGTCTCTTGCAGCTATATTATGACCTTATCGTTGTTAACCTGTCAATTCACTTAAAGAGGAGAGCGGTTCTTTTCAGAAAGTGATACGAAACAAAATTGTTTTAATGAAATTTAGGGACACTCTGCGATTTTTGTAGCTTTTATACAACTATGAACTTATTGTTCACTAACGAAACCATGATGTTCTTATTTTTCATGCGATAAACAAACAAAATTGAGAAACCCAGAAGCAAATAATACTAGCATAGAAAAGTTTTAAAAAGAATACTTGTTTTCGTTGAAGATCCAACCTACGTTCCAGACTGGCTGAAAATGGAGTAAGAACACAACAATAACAGACCAATTGCGAACGAGCATATAAATCAAGGTCACTGAACCCATATCTCAAATCAGTTTATCTGTATCTTCTTCCGGTTAGGCGCTAATATGCATTCTAGACAGACAAACTGAAATTAAGAAGAGGACCAGAAAACGTTTTGAATAAATAAGAAAGCAGGCATTTCCAATCCACAAAACAAATTAAATACGAGCTCTGGATACTAAATAGTCGGGGGTTAGTGCCATAGCCGCAACTAGGATTTTATTTCGGTGGGGGAGGGGGGGAAATCATGAGTAAGGCATATCATATATGTATCATACCAAAATATGTGATTTATAAATCAAAGGTGCCATTATTATGGATGAAAATAACGGGACATTAAATTGTCCACCTCTATATCCAGTAATGTAATCCCAAAATTTTCAAAGGCTACGCGCTAAATTTCATGAGCTTTAATTAGGGAACATGTTCCCATCTTCTATATAGCTGTATATATTTACTAGTATATATTAAGACTATGTGTGTATGAGTGTGTGTGTGTGTATGTATGTATGTGTGTGTGTGTGTGTTTGTGTGTGTGTTCGACTGTGCGTGCCTCCCAAAAGGGGTGTTTTGGGCAATTCCCAAGTTAAAATTTTCAAATCGAACACTCATATTTTTATACATCGTTGGAAAGGAAATTTAAAAACAAATGCCCTGGCGCTAACTGAAAATCCATACATTATCCGTTCAGGAATCATTTAGGGTCAGAAATTCAAAGAAGCGCATTTTCTAAAAACGATGGCGAAGGAAAAGATACTTTCTATATTAAGACAAAATAAGTTACGACCGCTTCCAGCTTACATTTTCTTCTATTAGAAAAAGTCGAGGAAAAATTAAGCAGAAGAAGCAACAAAAAATTCTCATCCTTTTCATTCTTTCCCTGTTTGATAAAACTAAACGTGCATAGAAATTAGTTGTTGCGTTTTAGCAATATAGTCTGCCTTTATAGTCTACCGTCAATTGTTGCGGAAAATAGTAATAAAAGCGTTACTATGATTTTGGCATCATTACCAAGCATATTAATCAGTTACAAAAGTCTCTACCATACAAATCTATACAGTATGATGATTTCCATTATTATTATTACAGAAAAGATCAAGCATACTTGCGTTGTTCAAGAAGCTAAATAAAAGTTCATATATAAACTTTATAATTTTCAGCTTCTAAATTTTGGAAAAGAGACTGTTGATTCACACCAGGATCTGCCCATCCACCCGACGCAGTTGACGCAATCCCTACAATACACCCTCCAAAAAAAATACCCCCCTTACAGACAAGAAAACATTTGTAATTCCTTAATACGATACATTTACCCAATCTTTATATGCCATGCCTTTATGACACCCACGAATTCACCATTTGCTTAACATTTTAACCTGAAAAATTAATGAAATGTTTGTGTAAACTATTAAATCGAAGCCCCAATATTTTTATGGATGCATCCTGAGCCCCAAACCCCTTCGTAGATATCCCTGAGTGACCCTAAAATAACAATTTCTAGTAAAGCATACTACCAGTAGTGAAACAATAGTCCTCAAGTAACTGTAAATTTAAAAAAAAACTATTTAACATACCGTCTGCATTGGAAAATGTGTTTTTTCTGCTTCTTTGTTTTTAGGATCGCCTTGCAAATATTCACTTTTGCTGACTTCACTGGTTGATTTTGGCAACTGTTTTAAAAACAAAACTATCTATCTTTTGTATAGTGCGTTTTTGTTTAGTTGCCGACATTTGCCATTCCGTGTCAATTCAACACACCTTTTTCTACCTCACCCTCTCAGATTTCTACGATTTTTGGTTTATTAGAAACCTTTGAGAATATTATTATTATTATTATTTAGATTTTTGACTTACTGGTTTTTGTTTCATGAAAATTGAAAAATCACAAAAAAAATCGCATTTTGTTTTACAAAATTTATTACTACTCCGCAATAGTTAGTGCTAGAGAGCTCGGAGAGAGCTCATTTTAAAGCTCTTGTAATAAGCTTTCATTTGATATGATACTTGATTGAGTTTCACAAAACTTTGTATCCCGAAAATAATGAAATTTGAATTTCTCAAAATTGGACATCTCGATTTTTTTTAATCTTGTATGTTGGTCATACCTCCGTACAGCTAACAAGAAAATTGTAATTTGGGATGGTAATGGGATCATTAGATGATCAGGATAAAGCCAACACATATGCAGAATACTTACTGGAAATCTTGAGACCGACCAACAGCATAGCCACGGAACTATCCAATTCATCGCCTCAACATGGTATCTCCAGAATTTCAACCCGATGGCCAGCACCATATCAACGAAAATCATCACCGTCGAGGACATAACAACAACACATCACCAATACCTACAACACCTGCAAACCATCCTGTCCTATATTATTCGACCCAGAGAAAGCTTTTGACAAAGTATGGCACCAGGGACTCATCTGGAAACTTCTACAATTTCGTTTATCCATCACATACATCCGTTATATTTACAACTTACTCACAAATCGTATTACATACATAACCATCAACAACGCCAGTTCATTTCCAATCTTACATACCGGAGTACCACAAAGCCCAGCTCTCTCACCGAACCTGTGCATCATGTTCTGTTCTGATCTACCCTCACTCCCTGCAAACATACAGCTCTACCAATATGCAGATGACACAGCATTTCTCGCCACCGCCAACACCATTCAGCAAGTAAACAGAACACTGCAAACCGCAATAGACTTCTTTCATCAATGGTGTAACTCTTGGAAACTCACAATAAACGCTGCAAAAACACAAGCCATTATCTTTCTTCCACCTAAACAAAGATCCAAAGTCCCACTCTTCTCCTTCTCACCTTGCAATTACAGCAAACTAGAGTCAAATCTACTACTACCTTCAAATACCTAGGACTCACGTACGATCATCATCTTACCCGGAATGCCCACTTGAAATATCTTACAACCAAAGCCCACAGTAGACTCAATCTAATAAAACGCCTTACCGGTACAACATAGGGCCTCACACCACTTGCCAGTCTTAACACCTATAAAGTCTTCCTACGTCCTGTATTGACATATGGTTATGTAGCTTGGCTGACAGCACCGCAGAAATTTTACGATAAACTAAAAATACTTGAATGACATGGGTTTCGCATAGCTTACAGAATGCAGTTACCTAGCCCCACTGCAGAGTTATACGCACGCGTCACTATGCCTAATATCTTGTTCCACCTTGAAACATTACGACAGCGTTTCATCACTACTTGCTATGAAACTTTGCACCTCCTACTATTAGACACCATGCACATTGATGCAACCTACGATCCTCAGCGCCCACCCAACATTACAAGCCCATTATCACTCCTGATCAGCATATACCTCCTCAGTCTTACCCATCAACCATCCAGACGTACCATACCTCACAGCCTTCTCTGCCCCACAACCACCAAACTTCATACTTCCATCACATGCACAATAGTCCTACGGTTACTAACAGGGCACCAAATGTCTCCATCAGCGCCCCGAATCGCCCCGGGGACAGAAGATAACTTGCATTTGTCTCTACTAATCTAAACCTGATGATGTGGTGTGCTTTCACCTTATAATTTCATTCACCTTTCCACCGAAAATATGATCATGATACTCCTAATGATTTGTTGATTGTAATAAAGAATAAAGATAATAATATCATGTAAACTTCCTTTGCCCTACTCCTATACCTTCACTTCTCCCGTCTTTTAACATCCCTTTCCGTATAAAGAGGGCGTAACCCTATTTGTGGGAGATAGCCATGGCTTCACCATGGCTATGAATTTTAAAAAAAATGTAGATATAAACGTAACAGAAGAGGGATTTTATTAAAATGTGTTATTCCTCTCAATACTTGTTTTCTTCAAGCTTTAACGCTATATTGTAACTAAGAATTCTAACTAAGAAACCGATGTTCAAATCTCGCTGCAGACTAAACTTTTTTCTCTTGCTCCTACCGAAATAAACACCGTTTGTTGTGTTGATTTAATACAAAAATGTAGTGGTCACTCTGGGACGTCGAAAGTGTTGAATCAACACCGTTATCTTTTGCTGTGCATATATTTTGAATAAAATATCTTTTTTCAACCCAATTATCACGTAATAATAGGTTCATGCTTGCTTGGTAATTTGGTGCTATATATTTAAACATCTGTGACGTTCTTTGCAACTGAGATATCATATTAGGTGTTTGCATTGGATAGCTGGATATATTAATTATGACAGAAATGCCAAATAGTGTCCGTACTTGTGGTTTTATTCCTTCTTTCAGGATCTATTGTTACCTCAGGATATTCTTACGTGCATTGCATTTACTAGATATTTTAAGCCATTCAGTGGAAGTTAATGAAACTGTCGAGTAATTCACAAGAAATCAGTTTGTAGTGTACACAAATCAGCTGCTTTTAAGGCTACTGTTGGGATTAGTTTTGATATTTGCACATATAATTTCCAAACAGTTCAAATTGGAATAACGTAGTTCGCTGAACAAATTTCAATTGATTAAAAACATCTCGATATTTATATATAAAAAAAACTATCGTCGTACTGTCTTTCCGCAAATTATCCAGTGTTGACGGTTAATATGAAGTTGGTACGCACTTCGTCATTATCACAGCCTGAATTCTGGTTAGGAGACTAATTTTGAAATCGAAGTTAATTGCTATACAAGGAATATTGAGAAATATCCACCACAAAATGATAATAACATTTTACTAGTAAGGTAATCAAGAGTGCATTCAGAGTGTCCCTAAATAACGCGTAGATCAATACGTTGTTTCAAATTGCCGCCAGGAACAGTATGTGAACGCAATAGGTTCTTTTACGATGTACTGATAACACACTATTCTGGGACACCCTTGCTTACTTTACCACCAAAACGTTATCAGTTGTTCTTACATCACTTCTGTCTCAGGCAAGTTACAAGACCATCAGATGTGTATGTCTTTCTGCGTGAAATATTTTTATTACCTCTTTGTATCCCGAGTAACATACATGTTGATTTCATGTTGTTAACACCATTGACTTTTTCAACGTTGTTTAAAGTTGTATCACGGATTAAACGTTCTATTAACATTGTATTCCAAGTTCTATCCAGGCTTAAACGTTTAAATAGCGTTGTATTCCAGGGTAAAATTAAGTTTGGACATCAAGAGTAGCGAATTTTAAAATGTATTTATAATGTCTCAGGGGATGTCATTAGATAAGTCGATGAAACAACTGTAAGACATTATATTAATAATACGTGGAAGCCTGAAGAAACTCGTTTTATTATAAACCTTTCAAGAGGCTGATTCAGTGATGTTATCATCGTGAAACCAAGGTTGATGTATGTGCTACTGAGAGGTAATAATTACATATAATATCTCAAAACCTCAAAGGGATGACAATTAACATCATCTAACCACTGCTCTCATTTTATATGTGAACTAGCTTTGCAGACCCATATGCAAAAATCCTCATAAACCTCAAGGTTCTTCGCAAAAGATCGTAATGATATTTGTAGCACTCTTTCTTCTATTAGGGTGATAAAGCGCGTAAGGATATCAATGTAATGTACGAAGAAGAAAGTGCTGCAAATTCAAACATGAAATCACTTCTTAGTTCCTCAAAAACATAAAGGATTACAATTTATTGGAAGCTCACAATTTCAACACTCTCCTTTGTACATATGGTGTACGGTACGTCGTGGGGTTGGGGACGCGATTGGTGGTGGAGCGCTCACCTCTGATGCTTGGGGGTCACGGTTTGATACCAGCTCATGCCATGGGGTCTTTGTGGTGGACAAACAACGTGTGAGTGGCTTTTCTCGGGGTTTTCCCCTTTCCTCTCACTTTCTTCATTCCATCAATTCTCCCATCATCATGCATATGTTCTGAGCCAAAAATTGCCTAAAGACCTATAAATATGATTCAAATTCAATTCGTGGGGTTGTCTATGACACTAGAGGGGAAACAATTATTCTTAAGAGCTTGGTATGGAATTCGCATGAAAATCAACAAATGGCTAAATTTTATTTGGAAAATCTCAACAAAAATCTATAATTTTATTAAAAACAAGTTATTTTCAAAATTATATCAAACCGGACAACATTAATTTTAGCAGCTAACCTTTGGTTACATTTGGACGTACTAATGAAATGTATTAACAACATGTTTTATCTTTTAGTATTCTGTAGTAGAAAAATGTATCCATACTTTCAAAACAGGAAAATTTGGTTTGAGGTTTAGCCCCATGTTACGATAAATATGACATGTAACCAACATTATTTATACCACAAGAAATATTCAAAACTTTTGTGAATAAACTTTTTACTTACATCACTTGTTAATTTCAATAGAAGATATAGTCCTTTAAATGAAACCTTAAATCTTTACCAACATTTTGTGTCACACATGAAGTTAATAGGAACTCTAGTCACAAAGAAGTGAAACCACTACCTCAAACGATACGATATCAGCGTATGCTTTTGAAATACATATCATGTACGTAATTCTTTTAATTGGCTCGTAAGCTAGTGACAAATATAAGTAATAAGAAACGGCTGCCAAAGTTTTAATCGACTATTTGTCTTCTCTCCATGTAATCTTGACCGCTGGAAAAAGAGAAATCGTTGCAGATACCGTATGGCAGCTGTGAGAAATTGAAGTAGTTTTCCGCTCGATTGACGCAGAAGGAGAAATAAAAAAACAAAAAACAAAAAAAGGAAACCTTCAAGTGAATTTTGCTGGAACTTTCACAACAAGAAAGAAAGAAAAAGAAACAAGCAGTAGAAAAAAGAAATGTGAACGCATTCTGTGAGTGACAGGCATGTTGTGTTTATTTATAACGAACTTTATTCTTTGCAGAAGATATTTTGTTTTTTTCGGCAGCGTCTAAATAGTCTAAGCTACAAAAAAAAGTTATAGCTTATTCAGGGAGTGAGTTTAGAGCTGCTGTCTTTCTTTACTGATAGAGAAAAATTAATCGATTTCGATTAGTTTTGAATGTAGAGAAAGTGGAAAATTGAGAAAGTTTCATACATGGTCTTGAGTAAACTGTGGATATTACTGTTAATAATTTAAAATCTACATATCGTAAGTTGGATTAACTTTGCTTGAAAACTAAAATATGTTCATTTTTGATCTTGCAGTTCTGTCTGATGAGTAAAATTAAGATAATTTGTAGATAGAAATGTTAATTATAAATTTAATGAGTCATTCCATACAGTTGACTGTTGTTCGTGCTATCACAATGACACACAGCCCAATTGTTGTCAGCCGTTGTTTCAAAAGGCGAGTAAATATTTCCCAATTCTTTTAGTACTGTTAAATTTCAAGGCATAATTAATGTTTAAATTCAAAGTAAATTTATAAAACCTCCCCTGCTGACTGCCTCATTCCTTAGGGAATTTTTAGTTTATGATTTTCAAGTTTCAGTTTGGTTACTCTATCACAACAATGGCAAAATTGTCCTTCAGCAGACATATTATTTCCATGTAGGACGTAAATTAACACTATATTCCTTAATTTATTGACGGTGTAATACTGCGCAATGCGCAAAAGCAATTAAGTACGTGAATTACTCTCTACAAACGCTGTAAATTTTGGCCTCTCAAGTATCAGTTCTGTACAGCTAATACAACGAGGTGCTGTTGAAATATATCTTTCTATGTCTGCTATTAAGAATAAACGAAAACGTTTTTTATGATAAACTAGTTGGATGCTCTTGTGTATTTTGACCTGCGAAAGAAAATGTGTTTTTGCAACATTCATCAAATTTACAGACTATGTTTGTTGTAGATTAGATCTTGGAATGGCTGTGAAAAGTAACCTGGACACAAAAAGAGCTAGGATGTTCATGTTCAGAGAAAATCCTTAGGTTATAGGTGCTCTGAAAGTGGTTTTCAAAATATACCCTATCCTTTTAGCCCGAATTTGTGCTTTATTAACAAAGTGTAAGAAAAAGTGTCATTATTTTAAAATTATTTTGACCTTTAGCGTCCCAACCTTATGATAAGAGTAATAATTCTTTACCCAACATATTATACCTGAATTGTGGAATATTACGCCTGGGCAAGTTATCTGAAGTCCCACGTTGTTAATTTTTTAAATAACTATTTTTGGGTAATTAAACAATAGCAAACCTCATAAGAAATTTGTTTAGCTCTATTAGTTTTTACAATGACTACAAACAAAAATATATTGCGCTAAGAATAATCAAATATTTTTGTTTTTCTTAAATTTGAGGAGCAAACAAGCATATCCTCAA
>JAGDQP010031986.1:0-16658 GCA_022664845.1 Lepisma saccharinum
ATTGTCAACATTTTGAAAAGTTCAAATACTTGTTTAAGAAGTTTGTAAACATTTATTTAACTGAGAAATATTCTGCATGCTGAAATTTTCTGGATTCAGAACGATACGAGATGATCTTTGTCGGATGCGATTGCAGTAAATGTCATGTGTAGGTTGATACGATATGATTTGGTTTTATCATTAGTGGATGCGCAGTGATTTGTACATCGGAAATTTGCATGTAAATTTTTGTACTTCGACTTCTGCCACAGGTAATCCGCCCATGTATTGCTGTCACGTATTTGTTTAGTAAAAGTTACGATAGCGCCACCTACAAATACGACGGAATTATAGGATTCTGCACACAACCTGCATGACAGGTTATACGTAAGAGTTTCCGTGTACTACAAAACTCTGTGCGTCGTCTATTGTGTGGCCCGAATTCAAGGCAACTCAACCTATTACGAGATGGGTAACATGTCACATCTACAATCCTCCTCTCCCCCCTTGCACATACACGTGTGAGAAAGACAGAAATAAATAAAGAAGAGAGATTTAGGCGAGAGCTGGCTGCTATTGTAAAACATGAAATGACTTTATTATGTAAATAATAATTCGTATCTTTATATATGGAAATTGAAATCATTGTTGAAATACGAAATTCTATTATCACGACAGAAACACAATGTATTCATATCATGCATATAAAATAAATGCTTCCTTTCCATGTACAGTACCTGTGAGTCATAAATATACGAAGGACCATCCATTTTTTAAACAAGTGATTTATTATTTGAGGAATGAAAGTGCGATCTTCGTAGATTTTCCCATCCAACCTCTGTAATTTTCTCTATAACGGCATCCAGTAATGCACCTCAGTTGCATGTCTAATGTAAGTTGCATTGTATTGCTATTCTATGCATCGCATGCGTTGTAGAATTTCCGCCTCTTACCGCTGCACTGACATGCGAAGGAAATCAATTCTTTGTTGCACGAATTATTAAACTAATACACGTTAAGAATTATGATTATATTCTTTAGCAAGTAAGTTAAATCCTGTACATTTTAATACGAGAACTATCGAATTAAAATGCACGTAAATCCATAATAATCAATCGATAATTAAATAAGTGTTTAGGGGAAGAGAAAATTAATTTCTGCTATATTTCAAGGAACTTTAAAACAATTTTAATGGCAGGATGAGGTTGAAATACCTACATGGAGTTAGTTCAGTGTTCTAGAGAAATTATCTAAAAGCTTCGATTTTGTGCTGACGTCACAAAAAGTTAATTAAATATAGTCCCACCTATTATTAACAACACATATCGGTCTTTACCGATAGTTTAACATGCGCAGAACTTAAAAAAACAAATAAAACTGTTCTCAAATTACAGCATTTTGGAATTTTTTTGAGTCAAAATTAGGATTTTCGTAATTTTTACTCCACCTTTTGCGATTTCCTCCGTCTAACTTGCAACGTTATTATGTGGCATATTGGAATTCTAGCCGAAAAATATATCCAAGCACGACATTTATTTGTGTACCCACATTTCCCTGCGGCGTTTCATTTCTTATCTTAGTTCAAATTTGGCGGGACAATGTTTTTTGGACACAGTGTACAAAATTGTTTGTTGTTTAATACGTAATAGGGTTTTTGTTTAAAAGAAGTTTAACTGACTATCTATATTATCAACCGATAGCCCTGGAAATTATGTTTGATGAGTCCCAAAATATAGCTGAAAATATATTTATATTTCATTTGATAAATTTTATGGAGCACATTTAATTTGTAAAAGTGATTATGAACCACATAAATTGATTGTCTTCTTCATATTTCAGTTATGTCAATGTTACGCTTAGTAAATATAAATTCTAAATATAAACCACAGCTAGTATATGACTCCTCACTATTACCTATCAGAGTTCTTTAAAATTATAGCTTTCCATAGACCTATAAGAACGAAGTCATTTCCAAATGCAAGAGAAGGAAAAAGGAACGACAATGTTTGCAGTTGAGGTCTTCGTGCTTGTTAAAAAATTGATATTCTTTCCGAGTTCCCGTTTTGCTGTTTCAAAATTGCAATCTCGACGTCTACGACCTCGTTTTGCCAAGGGACGTGTCAGTTCTACCCATTGGCTCAGCTTCTTCAACTCTATACCTCCAGTGCTATCATTCTTCACTGTCAAGGATTTCCCCCTCCTCCTGCGAAGAATAAAAGAAATAGCTTTGTTCCTGAAGGGTGGGTGAAGGCCTATACGAGGAGGTTGAATTAAATTACTTGGAACGAATGTAACGTTTTTTTTTTACATTTTCAAACAAGAGATACCAACGAACACTTGGTTATTTCTGTGTAGAAGCGAATCTTTGAAACTAGAAGACAATACGTACTATTGTCTAAATAAAATTTTGTTTGTATTGATTTAACAAAGTTCGAAGACTTCTTCTGGTAGCTTCGTAAACTGACTACGTAATCCATGGATATTGAACACTTATTATCAATGGTCATATCTTGCAAGGGATGGAAACCGCATATAATGTCGAAACATTAAGAAAACACTTTTTTTTGCACTTTACATATTGATATTGCAAATGGTAAAATGCTAATAAAATGTAAAATGGTAAAATAGCTTACGAAATGCGTCTGGAGTAACGTAAACATTCTTAAACTGTCTTGCAGAGCAGGAAGCATCCTATGTCATGTGTACTGTATTATAATATATGGATTAGACATTCTGTAGTGAAGTAGAAGAAATTCTTGTGTGAGTTTTGAACAAACCGTACTTTGAGACAACTAATTTTGTGAATTATGATATGATATAAAAGCGTCGAAACCTGCTTTAACTTAGAGTGCATAAAATTGAAGCTATCTTCTCTAATTTAATATTATGGTCCCCGAAATGTGGATGTGGAAATTATTGGTTTCATGAGAACTTCACAACTTTCCCGAGGATTGATATCTGGAAATAACTGCAGAGGACAAATGGTTACTTTCCTTTTCGACATATATTTATCGTTCCTTTTTTCCAGAAAGGTATTTTTATGCAAAGATTTATATTCTTCAAAAACAACTTACGTTAAATAATATTTCAAATGCGATCTCACATAGCATGCAAATTTATGACAAGTGTGATTTTCACTTGATTTTCTCGTTTGTAGGAAAAACTGATATAACGTTCTTGTTCTTTTATACTGTTCTTTTCCAACAATTATGACTATCAAGTCCATCGAGCTCTACGTAATGATACTGGAGTGATTGCTTAGTTTTGAAAGATAGGCGCTAGAGATTTAAACTCGTTTGTCCTATTCCATTATAATCCAATGTGGACCAAATTTTCAGTTCTAACTCAGTTTTATACGCTTCTTATCGCTGTGCGGACAGTTTTTGATTTAAATCTTAATTCCTGAGTTATTCATATAATAGTACCTATATCGTATTCTGCATTTAAGAGGTAATACTGCAAATAATATTTACGTTTCTTGCAAGAATTAAGACATAAATTTAAAAATATGGACCGCACAGCGATATCAAGTGTAAAAAAAACTTAAAACAGAAAATTTGGTCCATATTGGTAGATACTGGAAGTGGACAAACAAGATTAAGTGTCCTCTCTGCTCCCTGGCTTCATATATTTATAAAATTTTTAATGACAGCAGTAAGTCCAGTATAACTTTTTGATAGAGTTCATTGACCAAGTCAATGTGATTTCTCTCTTTGAAGCTTCGCTTATATTTTAAAACGTACTAAAAATGTAAAATACTTTTTCAGCTATTCATAATTTTTAAGAATTATGTGACTAAAAATACGAACTTGGAGTTCGTAAAGCCAAATACTAATTATTATAATTCCTTAATATTAACAATAACATAATTTCTCTTATGAGTGATCAATGATTTTATCATTACTCATATTATACTTATAAAAATGGAAATTATTTTTCTTTTAATTCTAAATTTTATTCCATTTAGGTTTTTAAATACCTTTTATACATTTTAATTACTAAATTTAAAAATCAATTTAAAAAGACATTTAGTCCAAACTGGTGTAGATTCTTGTTCCCTCCGCGTATTTGAGTAAAATAACTGGTAGCTCGGTAGGTAATGGAAAGACATTCTGTTGACATAGTTTTTAGATCAGTTCATTTATGCTGACCTACATGTGTGCTAGAACAAAAATTAAATTAATTTTCAAAAAACTAACACGTATTAGAGAAACACATGGTTCGAGGGGAATTTAATTTATTTCTGCCATTTCTGATCCACACGTTCATCGGCTGCCGTCGTCAATGTGAAAGGAGCAACGAAGAAAGAAAGAAAAAAAAAGGTTTGAATTCGTGGCTCTCAACAAACAAGCGGACTGACATTTCCGGAAAGTTCCAAGACATTTAACGCTCCTAAGTGGTAGGTCGCGTCGAGAAAGGGCACTGTGTTCTCTTTGGCACAGCTGGTGCCCTCTTTCGTTTTATTTTAATAATAAAGGAATAAAAGAATTTACACCACATACGTAACAAGCTACTTCTGTCTAACCTTAAATGCGTTTGTCAATACTAATTAGAAACAATTTACAATAGCCTTTCATTGTTAGGGCTGGTTTTCTTGCAAGCGTGCGTTGCTTTGCGATTAGAGTGAGTAACCAATTAAAACACGTGTTTTTATTACGTGTTCTATGTGTAACAATTGTTTCTATTGTCTACTCACTCAAATCGTAAGCGAAGACAGCAACGCACGCTTGCAAGAAAAGTAGCCCTTAGCTGACCAAAATCATTTTTAACTTAACGTGCCCGCGGAAGTATTATTCGTCGCCTTTCCGTGTTCAGTTCGTCCATCTATGATTATTACGAGTTCCAAAGTGTTCGAAAGCCGGTGGTCGGTTGGTCGAGTGTCTAGTCTGTTCGGTTACAACCCAGGGAGCGCGGAGGGCTCGATTCCCAGACCGCGCGTTTTTTTTTTTTTCGTTTTTTTAAAACACAACTTTTCCACTTTTAAATTTGCATCCTTTCTGCTTCCATTTGCATGTTCAACATTTCGTGTATTTCGCGGACGAAGTTAGAAAATTAGTACGGTACAGACTTCTTTTTCGTTACACTTATTTTAACATGTTACAGACATCACCCAGGGGTGTGTTTCAAATAATTTAACAAAAGGCTCGGAACAAATATAAATATTTAACTTAGGGCTCACCCAAGCCCCTGCAAGTTCACTGCAGCACACACCCCTGGTCATTAAAATCAATTAAGTACATTGTGTTATTTAACAACTCAGTCACAGAAACTGGAGGTGGTCCCTCTTTATTGCAGAGGTCAAGGTTCACCGAAGTGTTGCTCTGCCATGTAACCCTTAACCCAGGGTTATCAGACGTCCTACTTTTGGAGGACAAGTCCTCCTTTTTACGTCTTGTCCTCCCTCCTTTTTCAAATATATGGAAATGTCCTCCTTTTTAAGTCAAGAGCACGATGTTTTACGGTTTACATATTTTTCTCACACATTTGAATGTTGTTTTGCGTGTAACCTTTCGTAAATTTATTTCTCATAGTAAGAGTCTATTCGTTTCTGCGTTTTAATACATAATTTATCATAGCGTCTGTGCAAGTTGACTACACAAACATATTAAAACACACACGAACACACCCTTCCATTCACATACAGAAAATCAGAAGTGAATGCTCCTTGATGATTCATATTTTTCTCATAGACATTGTTACATGGAGCATGTTTCAAAAAGGAATGTGAAAAGAGCTACTTCATTGTTTCTTTTCTATATCAAATGTTTTTCATTTTTTAGTCAAGTTGTCCTCCATTTGAAAAAATAGACCTGGTAACCCTGCCTTAATCTGACATTCATAACAATGAAATGCCTTTTTAAAAATAGATTTAATTTTCCTGAAATAAATATGATTTCAAGTCCTGTGGGAGTCTTTTGAACGGGATGGTTTAAAGACCACTTCATCAAAAACTGAATGTTCGATCTGCAGAGGTTTATTACTTCGTTTAGCAAGTTCAAAACAATATGTATGTAAATATATTGGACCAATAATTTTCAATTATAGTAAAACCGGGAGAATTTGCGCGGTAGGGGTTATTGCGCAGGCCCTGGAAAGACGAGAAGGAATTGGACTGACGTGTTGCGAGTGAAGGACAAGTGAATACGTTGCTGGTAGACACGTCAGTTAAATTCCTGTGTTGATCGCAGAAGGTGGTCGCTGAAACTTATCACCAATTTTGTGCATCTACAACACAAGTTATTTGCTTGAATTTTCATAAGCGTTGTGTATATTTTAAAAAGGAAATGTTTGACTGTAAGATAATTATAAATCAAGGTGTACCTGAGAACTAGTGTTGTAAGCAGTTTGCAGTCATTCTGGAAATTGACACCCAAGCTATGTGGTGTGTAATCTCTCCTCCCTAATGAGGACGGTTGGCGCAATCGTCAAGTACGAAAGTTTGCGCAGAACATTCATTTAATACAATGAGAGGAGAGTTTGCGCAATGTTATATATAAAACAGGGCTCGATTGCGGTGTCATTTTTGGTCCTGGTCCACTACTTGATGGAGGAATACACTGTGTGAAGAGTATAAAATTCTCTTCCTCTGTCCACTTACGATTGTATTAGAAAGGTTTATAAACAGTGGCACGAGAAAAAAAATGTAACATTTAATAGGAATATTCAGGTTGCTTGAGATAATTAATCTTGGTAATACAATTCATAATGTTTTTGGTAACAAGTAGTTTCTCTTTGGTTCGTATTGTCGAATGTTATTCTCATGTGCCGTCTCTCCTATCCACGTGCACACTCCTAGTAAGAGAGTTTACGCAAATTAAGGGGTTTAAAAAAATCATTATCATTAAGCATACAATGACTTATATGAAAGATTACTAGTACGTAATTGTGTATAAGATACTACAGAATATATTGTGTACTTTTTTTTAGACGTTTGCATAATATTCGCGTTAACAAATGGTGGAAAACTAACTTTAGTAGTACTCATGATGCCTTGCGAACCGCTCTGAAAAGATTAGAAATTATCCTTTCAAGTTTAAAGGATAAATTACATCAGTAAAGCATTAGAGTTTCTTCTAAAAAGATCACATTTTTTGTCCAAAACGATAATGTTTCGTTGAAAACCATTCTTTTCGATTGATATTCAATAATTATCAATATAATCACATTTTCAAAAAATAAAAAAAAGTAAAGTATAACTCTTCTGATTCTGAGTGGACCATGGATTTAGATACGGGGGATGGATCGACTGGCCCAATACAATTAAGCTGGATCAACTTGACGCCGGTTTTCGATTAATCTTGTCTGGTGAATTGGGATTTACTTGCGTCTTATTGGTTGGCCTATGCCTTGGTGTGGAAGCAAAGAATAGATGAAGATCTAGCTAAGGTAGAGAGGAGGAAGATTGGAATATTTTAAATAAGGTATTATATGGAACGTGATATTCAGTTGTTTATTTTAATCAATTTCACCTTCCAGGTGTTCATGGCTTGCGCTGGCTTCAATTTCGTATCACTAGAAGTAGATCCGTCTCCCGTATCGAGATCCATGTGAGTTGACAAATAAAATATAGGAGACGTAGAATGCAGTGTTGCCAATTACGAATAACATGTGAAGTGAAAAAATGTTCAAAATGAATATTTTCAAAGATCACCCTTCAATATTACTGATAATTTACAACTCTGGAGTTCCGTTCCTTACATGTGATGTTAACTATCTCTCAGAAATACTAAATATTTAATAAACCGATAGAGTGCAATTTGGAAAAGCATAAATTTATACCGGATCCAGAGATATCACATTATAAGTTCCAATATCTACCATATTGAATGAATGCAATTACACAAAACGAATGCATAATTTATCGATAAATATTCGCTTCATTTATCATTATTTAAAAAGTCGATTTTGGTCTTGGATCCGCTGTGTTCGAACCCCCCAATCGGTCTTGATCGCTGAGAGAAATTTACTGTTTCAATACGAGAATTAAACGAAATTACGTATATTTTCCGTAGTCTTAGAAAAAAAAACGTGATGTTATTTATATCTTGTATTTATTCTCCCTCGTCACGTAGTTTAACATATCCTACCTTTATATTTGTATGTTCCAAGACACTGTGTTAGGCGTCTTATTTTCTAGTCTTCGTTTATACTTGGAAATTTTCACTACGACCGGATTCGAACCTCAATAGTGACCTCTGTTGAGCGCTCTGCAACTGCATATAGTTTAGCATTTGTTTATATAAACTGTTTTCGTTGTTTATAACCATAACTATTTAATTAAACAAATTGTATACATCGTGTAGTAACAATTGCCTTAAAAATCACGTTCTAGTGGATAAATCTTTTATTAAATTCTTCTCCTTCCTGCACGCAACATTCATAGAACCAAGGTACAATCATAGGTGTTATCATCCATAACAAGTTCACTTAACTTTGTTCATTTTCGTACAAGAGACCAGAATTTTTTTTACAAAGCCTGTCTGTCTTCCAGTCAGTTCTATGGCCAAATCACAATCAATTTTCAATCAGTTTTCCTTTTTAAAGCAACTTTCTTTTCTAATCAATTTCCGTGACAAGGAGGTTTTCAAAAGTTTTCCCAGTTTGAGATATTTCTCTCGCTATCTCTTTTTTTTTTCAATCAACTTCTCCAATATCTAGCGATGAAGCGGATACTGAAAGAGAAGACTTCTGAACAACATTAGCGCAGAAACTGTAATTCCTAGAATTTTCCCAATATCTTTGAGCTTTGGAAAGGCAACTTTCCAGGAAAACTTTTCACGTTCTGGCCGTCAAGAGTGAACATATATGATATTACTTCGGTGGGAATTGAACCGATTACAATAAATTCGATTTCTAAGAATGTTAGTATTATCTCCGTTAACTATTCCTGGTTTGGTTTAAGTTTTTAAAAGGAAATTATCATTGATAAAGAATATAGATATATGAAGGGGTCAGAAAGACAAAAGCGTTAACCAACACAGTCAATAAAATGGTGCTTACTATTCACTTACATCTGTTTGCCATCTGATCATATGGACTCTGGTGCCTCAAAGGTCCACCTGACAGCAAACTCTTACACACCACCTTCCGGAGGCACTTAAGACAAACAACATGCTTTGCACCTAGAACAGAACATTTACTTTCAAATAAGTGTTTACCTAGACTATGAACTGGATTTTTATTTAAGGTCTTTGGGCGATGGATATTAATGGGAGAAATTTTGGAAGGAACAAAGTGTGAGGAAATGGGAGAATCCAGAGACAAAATGTGTATGATATCGGTGTCAAGAGAAAACCCATTGATATGTCTCAATATCGATGTGCTGCTACGGGGTGTTTCTCTACCACAAAGTCCAATGGGACGAACCGAAGACTCCACGCAGCAGAGGAGCACTCCACCACATTTACCTACTAAGAGATGGTACGCATTCTTTACGTGAAGTGAGACTTCCTTACGTATTTTCCCCTATATTCCCGAAACATTTTTAATAAGTGTAGTCTATAACATAAATAGAATGTATATATCTTCATATGAGTCACATTTCATTGCATTAATCTTAGTCTTTCTGTAGTTTCTGTCTGCTTCATAAGCCCGGAATACAAAATGGCTGCCAAAGAATTGGAAAGCCGACCAGAAGCGTGAACGAAGCCACAGTAACACAGAACAATTAAGTGATTTGGGATTCAAGTACCTTGATCATCCGCCTTATCCCCCTGATCTGGCTCCATATAACTACCGTAAGTTTCCTCAATTCAAGAAACAGTTGAAAGGAATACATTTTGGGTCGGATCAGGCGGTCATTAGTCCCACGGAGGGGTGGTTTCCAGAGCAAAACCTCAGATTGCTTTTGGAGTTGTTTACAATCGCTGTAGGAAGTGTATTGATCTCCAGGGATTGGTCTGCTCAATTGCTCTCGGTAAAAAAGCCAAACTAAAAACAGTAGATGACAATGAAATTCCTTATGGAATAAAATCTTTAGTTACAAATAACTGCAAATCAACATTTGACAACTATTTGTTTTGTCCTGCACGTGACTGTGGAATGGTTCCGATGCTTTGACTCTGTCAGACCCCTATGTGGGGTGTCACTTCCCAAATATTTGAGAGCACCCCGCAACTTAAAAACATTTACGCTCAAAAATAAATAGAAACTGTCTAAAACTCCACTTAAACCTTTCAAATTTTGACTTTTGATTTATACCCCCACCCCAAAAAATACGAAAAATCCTGGAGGAATCCTTGTTCTGGTGCAATTTTATTAATTAATCGTCTTCATCCGTACCACATACAAAAAAAAATCTTTCTTTTTCCCCTCTCTCTCTCCTTCTTCTTCTTCTTTCTTTCTTTTTTCTTTTATCCTGCATTTTATACACCCTCTCACTAACCCTATGCTCTATGGCTTACAAGTTCATCGCCGCTGTAACAAACATTGAACATTCGATTCTATCCTAAGCAACGTCAAGTATGTCTCGAAGATCCCTTCTAATATTGTTCTCCCAACGACGTATCAGTCTTCCCAACGGCCTCTTTTCATCCGTCTTTCCAACCACGTGGAACATAGTATTTGTTTCCCCCTCATCCGAGCCATGTGACATGCTCTTCTTAGCCATCGTGACTTATTACTGTTACAACATCTGGTGATCGTACAGTCCGTCGAGATCTTCACAATGCAGTCTCCTCCATTCTCCGGTCATCTCGTCCCGTATATCTTTCTCAAGACCTTATTTTCAAACACACGTAATTTATGTTCATCTGCTAGGGTCGTACTCCAACTTTCGCAACCATAAAGTATTACCGGTAGAATAACGTTCTGTATATTTTCAACTTTAAGTTTTTTAATAATAATCACGAGGTTAGCAGTTTCTGTAGTGAATAAAAATACGCGTTGTGCTACGCTAAACGACTTTTTACTTCTTCCATGACCTCGTTTCATTTCTTCCTTGTTACATATGCTCCCAAGTAATTAAATTTGGTTATTTTCTCTGTAATCTCAGTGGGTTTTTTTCCTTCATCCTCTGTTTTTCGGCTTTTTATCATTATATTTTGTTTTCTCTGCATTCACCTGTAGAGCTATCTGATCGCAACCTTGCATTAATACATCGCAAGTTTCATGCACACCGTAGCCAAATTTTAATTAGTGTCCAGCAAGAGAAACTTTGGACATAATTTTGAATTCCTATTGAAGTATTGATTGCACTGTTTCCAGTGTTAAGGAAATCTCTAGCACGAGAAAGTAATTTCGTCTATTGAAAAGTTAAATAACAAAGAATTTAATCCAATTAAGAATACATTTTTAAAATTTCTGTGAACAATACATTGAATTTAAAACCAAACAGTAATCAAAATATTAGGAAACGAAATTTTTAAATTCTGTACTGAAAGAGGATTTTTTAAACAAATCCAATAGCATGAACAAATCCTTTTATCATTGTTTGACCTTGGGTTCACCTCTTCGCATATTCCAGGAGAGTACATTGTACAGTTTTGGCGGCCATATATTCTGTAATCCTTTTTGGTGGTTTTGTAAATTCCACCCATACGTTTAAGTTGAAATTAAGCTCCGAATTTTACTGGTTTTGACATTTTTTTTTTTTTTTCTTTTTTTTTTTTTTCAATCTGACTGTAACTGAAATAAACATATACATTTTTTTATCCTTTTGTAACTCATCCGCCCCCGAAGGACAAAAATGTACTCGTCAAATTCGCCTTCCAGCGAGCGTATGTCATCATCCGCAGTGCGGGCTTCCTTCCCCATCTTACTCCCTCACGCCATCAAACGAAAAGGCGGGCATCGCGCTCGCGAGTGAGAGAGAGAGAGAGAGAGAGAGAAAGTCGGTGATCGCATCATGAGTTTTGTATTGATTGTTGGCGAGTATAAATAACTAGTCACCTTCTAGTTCTCTAGGGCGTGCCACAACTTCTATCTCAGTTTTTTTTACACGCCCAAACGCCATACAACAAATCCATATTTTAAAAAAAGTTTTACAGTATCCCTCCTCTTTCTCTCCTTTAGATTTTAGAACGAAATCGATATAAAAAAGAAAGTTTCTTTTTCCGCAAATTCATTCATAAATGAAACTGTGAGAGAAGTGAGTGTAGTCGTATTTTATTTGGAAGGACTTACGGTCTGAGCAGAAGTGGGAGAAAAATAAAGTCACAGAAATACATAAAACGAAATCACGTTATTTTTCAAGAAAACGACCCAACTTTCTTCCCCATAGATGGCACTCATCGTGTTATGTACGAGTAGTGTGATGAAAGCTGAAACGAAGAGTATTTTTTTTTTCTCGCCAAACTTCTGTAAAGAATTATCTTCTGTTCGATCGATCATTATATTAAATTATCGTTTTTGTTTTCTTCAAGGAAGGCGAAATTTTCATTCAATGCTGTTATAAAGTTTATTTTGATATTATTATTTCTAGAATCCCTTCGCCAATTAAAGAGTGTAAGGCCAGCTTTTCATGCAAACGTTAGCTGCATGCTTCGTTTGTGATTTTCCTGAAACTCGTACTTAAATATTCCCATTGACTGCTCATATAAATCACAAGCAAAACACGCGGCTAGCGCGTACATCAAAAGATGGCCTATTTGTTACAAACCCATTCAATAGGTGGACATTCCACGTGTTATCAAAATGAAATAAAAGTTTCTTTTTTATATGTATTAGGGCTGCTTTCCTTGGAAGCTTGCGTTGCTTGCGATTTGGGTGAATAGCCACTTGAAACATGTATTACACGTAGAACACATAATAGAACACGCGTTTTAGTTGGCTATTCACCCTGATCGCAAGCAACGCAAGTGTTCATGAAAACCAGTCTTTAGTGAAGTGAAAAAGCATCAGTCAGAATATTGGCAATTTCTACTTGTTTCAGAAAGTAGCTATGCATAGCGTCAGTCAATCAGTTCTTGTAAGCTCTACTGGAAAATGCAAATTGAATTTAAAAAAGGCATCGGTCACAAAACAAGACCCTTTCTTTCCTGTAAGAGGACGCCATTTCCATACCCTACGATAGAGATTTGGAGGTTATCACATGAAATAAAGAGGAGAGTATGTTTGCAGTACATAAAACCACATAAGAAATTGTAGACATTGCAAGACCAAGAAAATTCATTGTCTAAAGAGGTTACTGAAGAGTTCGAGGAAGATATAAATTAAGGAAGGGAATGAAAATTGATGACAATCACTCCATTCTTTCATTTTGTTTTGATAGCAGAAAATGATGATGTATAAAAACATACACTAAAATGAATGGACTCAACTGTGGTATATTTCTTATAAGTCTTCAGTGAGGGGCAGTAGACACGCATATCCAACAGGAGAAGATTCAATCATGTCCAATAGGCTGGATTTCATGAAAGCTTGCGTTGCTTGCTTTGCGTGCGATTTGGGTGAGTAGCCAATTGAAACACGCGTTTTATTGCGTGATCTACATATTACGTAATAAAACACGTATTTTAATTTGCTACTTACTCTAATCGCAAGCAAAGCACGCAACGCAAGCGTGCATGTAAATCAACCCTTAAACACTATGTGCCTGAAGAACACTCAAAACTCTATAAAGAAGTTTAAATCTGGCCGTTGAACAATGAATTTTGAATTTAATTTCTGGTCTTTGGGCATCTAAGGCTCAGACCGGGATAGGGGAGGGTAAAGGATTCGGGAAGAAGTCGGCCAGGGCCTATCTTCAAGGTGAAATCCCGGCATTTGCCTGGTGTGACTGAGGAAAAACCCTGGAGAAACATCGGTCAGGATGGTCGGCCGCTGGTCCGAGAGTAGTGTAAAATATTTTTTTTAATGCAAAAGGAATCAAAAGAAGATAATTATTAAGCGCAACAAATAAAGCTCTTTTAAAAATAAGAAGACAGAAAGTTTGTAACAGGGTGCTGAATATGACGCTGCACTGCGGTGATCAGGTAGTAAGATATCCATCTCTTTAAATCCAAAATCTAAAGGATCGACTATTCTCGTAATTTTGGATTGGTTACCTTGTACGCACGTAGAGAAACGAAAAAGCAATAACAAATAACATCTGCAGACTTAGATCGTAACTTGGCTTATCGGTGGTAAGTATATTGGATTGGCAGCCAAGATAAATATTTTTTCGCTGTTGTACCGAAATTGTTATAAATAACTGTTATTTTTAGATGTAAAATTTATAACAGTTGTAACAATTTAACCAAAAATAACAGTTATTATTTTTTGCCCATCTTTAATAAGAACCTATTTGCCATTGTCAGTTACATCACAATATTATTAATATTAAAATCACGCCTTTTGAATCTTTTGTTTTTAGAATTATTTCCAGCAATGTTGCCATAATTTGCGATGCCTGTTTCCCTTTTAAGCGATAAAAATGTTGCATTTTCAGTCTTATTTCTCCCTACATACCTGCATTTGTGTGTCCATGAGTGTGTAGCTTGCTTCCTGCAGAGTAATACATTCTTTCCCCATTCAATCATTATTAGCTTTCGAAATACTTCTGCAACCAGTATAACAATTCGAAATAGGTCTCCTTACATACCGTGTTACCAGGGTTTCCGCCATGATTTTCAATTTGGGGAGTGTAAAGACAAAATTGGGAGGGTGTGAGTGAAGTTATTTGAAGAACGTGGATGCACTTGACCCTATAGTCGCTTTTCATACAGGCGATCGTAGTGTGCTTTGCTTGCGATTTGGCTGAATAACCAATTGAAACGCGTGTTTAAGTACGTGTTCTTTGCGCAACTCGAGTTTCTATTGACTACTCATTAAAATCGCAAGCAAAACAAGTGGCGAGCGCGTGTAAGAAAAGCCGGCCTAAGCGTGAAGACCTATATTGAAAACATTTTATATAGAAAAGAATACATAACTTCAAAGATCTTTTTTTGTTATGAGAATATGAGTATAGGCTTCCATAGAAAATCACACGTGGAGAAAATGAGCGTTGAGTTTCACTGAATTTAAGGCAAAATATATTTTCCCCTTCTTTCAAAATTTAGTGACAAATTTCCCTACTCGAAGGGAAATGCCTCCTCATTTGGCAACACTGATATCCAAACAGAGTAAAAATACAACTTGTCCGTGATTTCTCTTCATAAAAAGGGAAACAACATCAAAAGAGCAATCAACAGTGTCTGTGATATATTTCTTGATTGTTATTACGAACAATCTATTACAAAGTACTAGAAATATTTCATTAAAACGTTTGCGTGATCATATTAGCTTCACATGTGAATTCTTTATCTAAACTATAAATCTAATCAAAATTTGAGATAAATCAAGTGTTAGCGTATATCTTCTGACATTGTTGTGAAAGCAGGTCATGTTGTTGGTGCTGGCGGAGGGAAAATAGAAGTAAAAGTGGTAATGTGGAACCCCGCTTTATTTTTGGTATGCAGTTTTGTGCAATGCACATATTTTCCAGGGTAACATGATACAAACTTTATATTTCAAAACGTTGCAAATTTCATTGACAGAAAACTATGATAGTGATGTGTGTAACCAAACTTCACTGTAGCTACAAAAATCAATTAATTTACAATAAGATCGTAATTTATTCATTTGTTCAAATACACTGATCAAAGTGGATTTAGAAAACATGTTTGTTTGAAAATACAAAAAGAAAAAGTCTTAGAAATCTTGACAGCAAATAACACCTATTTATCCTGATGTGTTCCCAGCCTAATTGAAGATATAGATTAAGCAACAAGAAAGCAATCATTGACAAAAGTTATACACACATGATGAGACCGCAACTTGCAAGATGAACATTGAACCATGACCACACGAAACATTCAACATGAGACCACAACTCACAAGATGAACATTGTACCCACATTTCTCCTCTGGTTCCACATTACCGACATTGTTATATTGGATTTGAACCTGTATTTATACCATGTATTTCAATGTTCAATAACCACTTGAAGAAGAAAAACAAAACTCCAACTACTGAAAATTACAATAAAACTATAACCTGTCTAAAACATCAACTGAAAGCAAAATATCTCAGCTCGGAAAACATTGAAACATAGTAAAAACTAAATTACGCTTCTCTCCGCCCACCGATCTCATTAAACTACACGCTAGTACTGCCGGGGACTCTTACGTCATTAGTTTCTAATATTGCCATTAGGCTTCAGCACTTGTCCGTAGATTTATGCAGGGGTTACACATTGCCCGCTGGGTTCCACACTACCACTATCTCGTCTACCTTAAAACTAGGGATGGGGAAAATCTATCTTTATGGAAATTGTTTACAAAATGCACTTCAGTAAGTTATCATCGCGTCTGCTTTAATTTACATTACAAACGTATTGTGCTTATCTTTTGTTGAATTGATATCTACAATCAACGTGTCCTTCCATCTGTAAGCATATTCACTCTTCAATGGAAGCAGAGAGATAAGATACTTCAAATGTCAATTAAGGGAACTTACGCCGCTTTCAACTTGATGGCCTGTCTTTACGTCATCGTTTTACTAAACGTACTGTATGAAGTTGGACATAATCACCTTGGATTTTAACTGTTTCTTTTACCATTGAAAGGCTCACTAGGCAGTGTCTACCACATTTATAATATGAAATTAGTTCATGGCTGATTTTTATCTATTAAGCTTAGCAAGCGAAGTTCTGGTACTTAAAAAAAAACAATAATAATAAAACGGGTTCAATTCCCGGCTGGAGTCCCACTTTTCGGCG
>JAGDQP010031987.1:0-21582 GCA_022664845.1 Lepisma saccharinum
ATCTTAAAGAAAATACCATCCCTGTCATCCCACCATTAGGATTTCAGCATGGTACTAATCAAAGCAAGCAAGCAAAACTTTGGCTTAGGTATATTGAATATACACATAACGTCAAGTTACAAAGCTATGAACGTGGCGGTGAGGCTCAATTTAAACATTTCAAGGTTGACGGATATGATAGAAATACCCGTACTGTATATGAGTTTTACGGTTGTTACTATCACGGTCATCAATGCCAGACCCAACTCAGAGATTTAGCTATAGATAAACAAGGTCGTAGTCTCAATAGTCGATATGCCGACACTATGGCTAGGGAAGAGTTTTTACGTCAGTCATGTAATGTAAATGTTGTGTCTATATGGGAATGTGAGTGGCACAAACAGGTAAAAACGTCTCCAGCCATACAGACATTTCTTCGCGATCATTGTTCAGATATTGAAGAACCTTTATGTCCGAAGGATGCCTTTAAGGGTGGACGCACCGAATGTTTTCAAAGTCTTTACGAATGCAATGAAACGGAACAAATAGATTTTCTGGATTTTACTTCTCTCTACCCATGGGTCATGGCTACCCGTCCACTTCCGGTTGGACTCGTAACTGTGCATAAAGGCAAGGACATGCCTGATCCTCGTCAGGTTCACGGTTTAGTCTTTTGTAAAGTCCTTCCTCCGACAAATCTAGCCATTCCGATATTACCCTACAATGCCCACAACAAACTATTGTTTGGTTTATGTAAAACGTGTATGGAAACGCTGCATACATCGGAATGTACTCATACGGATGAAGAACGAGCTATCAAAGGTGTTTTTTGCACACCCGAGCTCCATGCTGCATTAGATGCAGGGTATGGCATTATGCAAACGTATGAGATTTGGGAATCAGAAATGTCAGTAGACTTGTTTCAGGGGTACATAGGAACGTTTCTTAAAATGAAGCAGGAAGCCTCAGGTTTTCCCGAGAGTTGTCAAGATGAGGATAATAGACAACAGTATATTCAGGATTATTTTAATCATGAGAGCATTCATCTTGAGTATGATAAAATTACTAAGAACGAGGGCCTTCGATTCATTGCAAAAATATATTTAAATTCTTTGTTTGGCAAGTGGGCGCAAAGGTGTGATCTTCCACGAACAAAGATTGTTGCATCAACTCAAGAGTTTAATGAGATCGTGTATGCTCCTCATTTGGAAATCCAGCATGTAAATCTAGTAGGTAGTAAACTTCTTGTTACATATCGAGATTTCGAATCACAAAATACGCCTTACGCCTTCAGTAACGTCATGCTTGCCGCTTTTATTTCCTCATGGGCGAGACTACGACTGTATGAGGCAATGAGTACCGTGGGTATAACTCGACTGTTGTATTGCGATACCGACAGTGTTATCTATGTTAGACAACGTAATGAACCGCCATTGCTGCCTCTTGGTAATTACCTAGGTCAGCTTAAGGATGAAGTGCCTGCGGGGTGGACAATGCGTCGTTTCGCTTCTGGAGGACCAAAACATTATTGTTTCGAACTAAAGGAAATATCTACGGGTCAATTAAACCACGTGATCAAAATTCGAGGTATAACACTTAATCAACGAACACGAGAGAAAATTACATTCAAGGATATGTTTAAGGTAGGGAAGGGTATGTATAAAGGTAAACAAATCGTTACACCGAATCGTATTATGCGAAAGGCGGACTTTCGTGTCGTTTCTAAATCTCAGATGAAACGCCATGGTGTTGTGCAACAGCATAAACGACGTAAATTAAATCCTGTTGAGAGAAAACAATATATGACAGTTCCCTATGGATTTCGGGGTTAAGAACAAAATGTGGAAGGAAACATGTTTATTTTTTTATTGGAATACTTGTTTATTCTCTACATTTATCATTGGTGGTCATAGTAAACGACTCTTCACCATTACAATATTTGTGTACAGAAATACCATTAGCTATGTATCTTAATGGGGTGGACAATGTAGTTAGTCATATGTTCGGTATCTGTAGCGGCACATTTTGGTTCCTGCAGGTAAAAAACAAAAAGTTTTGTAACCATGTTTATTTGAATCTTCGAAAAACATAACAAAAGAGTTTGCATGTGGTGGTGGTGGTTCTCACGTGGCACACTGTCACTGAGCGTTGTAGTGGGGGATGCACTACACTATTTAGTTTATATGAACTTTGTATCCTGTTTGTTATGCAACAGGATGTTGCACTATGGTAATTGCAATGTCAAGGGATCTATGTTGATCTTGATATGTATACCTTCTTGTAACTGTTTGTCACTAAAACTTGTATACTGTACGTCAAGCATTGTATTTGTTTATTATGTAATAAAGTTTTTTTCTTTAATTACAATCGTTGTGTTTCATTTATTAATCCTGATCCTTCCTTGAAAATAAAGCTCCGTGTTGATAGTCCTTTGTCCACAGCACATCGTAAATTGCCTGAACATCATTGTCATTAGCAATCATCCCTATATAGGTACGTATAAAGTGTTCTACGGTGATGGTTTGCTCAGGATGCATAGCAACAAGTATATTGTAGACGGAATGATATGTATCAAAAAACGCTAACGTATCCAAAATTTCCTTTCGTACGTCATCTGCTGAACGGTTGGTACAAGCATGTTCCTCATCAGCATCTTCCAGTGGAATACCTGCATAACAATACATGCATGCCACAAAACAGGGAGGCATCCATTTATCAAGGGCCTGTAAAACGCAATTGACACTCACGTGTGTGTTTGAACAAGTACAAGTCGCCATGGTGCTATGGAACTGAGTTCAATACCTGTCGTCGACGTTGCTTTATAGCCATTACCAGCCAATCAACAACCTCCATTGCACTTTGTGTTTTAGTATTAACCAATGAGATTACAATAAACATTAATCATTTGCGAACGTGTGGTACATCCTGGACTACGTGGTGAACATCATTTGCATACGGCAACTTTGTATTCGTAGCTATCGATTGAAATAGTTACGTCAGCAAACCATGTTGCTAACTTCAACATTTGTCGTACTTTTAATCTTCATCGAAAGTGACAAGCGTCATTGTCTTATGTTGATTACAAAACTTAATTTTGCTACTATGCACTCATTTTACACAAGTGCTATCCGCTTCCCTGCACGACCAATTACAAATCTGTATGTGTGATTCATTACCAAATGCTAAATCCGGATCTGTGTTTATTATAATAAAATTCCATGTCCTGCCAATCCAATGACCAGATTTATATTATTTTCTGTTTGTCAAATCGACTATTAACTATCCATATACATGGTACAATGTTACTCTATGCATCTGCCTGTGTATTAAAGACACCCGGCCTATCATTAGCTCATATCTCTGACATTTATTTTGAATATGTAAATACGGAAATGTCCACTATTGCTGACTATTAGTGTGTTCAATTGTTTATTCTACCGTTACATAGGCGGAGTATTTTGATTAATCAGATACGTCGTTGAACATACCAATGCTGTCGTAGCTTTAGTACAGTTGCATAAACCTATTGCCGTTGCACAACTCTGGTAATGCCCACTTGCTCATCTACAGAATGATTAATATTCGTAATTTTCCTTGGAACTTTTAATTACCCTAATTCAAAAGTAACATTCTCAAGCGAGAGATGCTCATGCAGTGTAACTACTAAACCGCATTTCCTATATGTCAGCTGTTATTTCCCCATTTTGCAGTGTACAGAGAGATCCCATTCTTACACCTAAACCTGCAGTGAAAAGCGCAATGCCAATACTCAATCTTGCTATACCTTGTAACGTATATGATCCTTCACCATGTTGGACACATGTAGCCAACACGACAAATACGGCCATATTCCCTTAAGGAGGCTTTATTTTTTATTTCTATATACATTCTCGCTTGACATATTACATTTGCTTCGTAAACACAAGAGACACAACCATAGGCTTATTCGTTTCCCTTGTGTCAGTTTCCTATAGCCGACTTGTGAGTTTTAGCAGGGATTGCCAGCTGACAGTACGCCTAAAAACGTTTATTCTTAGTTATTCAAATATCCATGCTGTCAGTGTTGCTATCGGTTCATCAACTAGAAAGATACATCCATTGTCTTTCATGCACATTTTAATGTCTGGTGAACAGCTTGGGACTTTTAACTACGAAGGTTGGACACCGCGCAGTATGATCGAACACGTTTCTCTACATTTGTGTTTTACTATTCCTATTAGGCTGGTAAGAAATAAGATTACATCTCCATTCTACAGTCATCCCGTTAACAAGGATTTTAGTTTCCGGTAGTGTACATGTCAAAGTGCATTATACGCATTGTCCTATATTCTGATGACTGTGATCGCCTTTTCTATAAAGTTGACATTAGTTATCTACTCGCTCAACCATTGCTACAGCATTCCCCTGCATAATAGCGTATTCATAAATTTTCAGCATTGCCCGCCAGAGGGTGCTACAACCATCAAAATTTTATTCATACAGCGAAATAATAGTTTATATTATTGGCAATACTATTTTATATTGATCACCTGCCATTCACAATTCCGGAAATTGTAACAATTTATCTAAAGACCATGACCTGTCAGGTACTGTTTAACTAATTATTATTTTATATGTGTAGCGTTGTCAGTGTTTAACGATCATTCACAATCCTGAGTACACCCTCCAATTCGGTACGACCACTAACGTTGGTACTTGTTAACACTTAGTATGCTATTCTTATAGAGCTAATAATATTCAACACGTTTATTCCATTAAAAGTATTATCCCCCTGCGTAACTAGACTGCTTGTACAACGCCCCCAGTCTACCTTTAGCAAAGCCAATAAATGAGCTGCATCAACCTAATACAGACATACACTGCTCATGTTCCTAGTTACAATTCTAATTACCTTCCAGTAACGCAATTCCCAACATCAAAAAGATTCCCGGTTCAATGCATGCACAAAAATGTTCAACAACGTATGGCTACATACCCACGGGGACTGGCAAGCATCTTGCATATACACACGATCGCGTTGCTATGCCATGAATAGGCTAAAATCCTCCAGCCAGAACGAACCAACGAACGAAGGCGGAAATTGAGGATCTTGACCGAAATTAATATACTATATATTACTCCGACAAACATTATCCCTTCTCTTAACATGTCCGATCAACAATATATATTTATTTTCTTCCTTTTCTCGTAACATACGTTCATGAACATCATTCATCTTATTCACGCTTCAATACCTGCTCTGACACATCCCTTGTCACTGGAGAGACTGTTACGACCCCTTTATTCTTCAGCCTCAAAGTAACCGCAATCTCCCATTCTTTATCTTTTTCTTTTTAGAAAAAGTGTCAACTTTAGTGTTGTAGTCTTCTTGAAAAAAATGACAAACGACTGCGCTTCCCCCACTACGTAACACAGTCCTTTCGCAAAACCATCCATCAACGTATTATCCGTCAGCGCTGTCAGCCACTCGTGCTCTTTTACAAAGCATGCCCCAAGATCATCAATCTCCCCTATTGTTTACCATAATCCTACATGACAGGGAACATGGTACTTTTCCGAACAATAGAGGCTGTATTTCAATGGACACACACAAAGTAGGCCACACTCTACTGTGGTCACAATGAAGGAATAAAAAGTAAAGTAATACCTGACTTATCAATGACGTGGCCTACGTGAATGATACGGCACAATTCCGGAAAAGCGATATAAAAGAAAATAAATAAAGAATGACAACTCATTACTCGTGTGAAGAAAAAGCACTTTGAAAAGAAACATGTAACCAATGAGTAAAAATAAAATTGATGGAAGAGGAAAAGATATTAAAAAAGGTCGAATGAAAACTAACAAAAGAATTTGGGAGCGAAAAACTAATCCTGGTACCTGCTTTTGTTCGCATCATCCATCCCCTTTTCTTTTCTTTTCCTTTGAACGGACTCAAGAGCTTTGACTCATTCGTTTGCTCTTTAAAGCTCTCTCTCTCTCTCTCTCTCTCTCTCTCTCTCAGAAAAAGAATTCTTAACAAAAATTTGAAGAAAGAAACTTTCGCTGTCAAAAGCAATTGAGTTTTCTGTCTTTAATACACAAAATATAAAAATAGTTACAAGTGAAAAGATTTTCTAAAAATAAAACCTTCGTTCTGAAGAACGGTAAATTCCGTCTAAATTCATCATATTAAAACAACAGTATCATAGCGTGATCATCATTAACTAGAGTGTACAAAAATAATACAAAAAGAATGTGTGTCTATTAAAAGGAAAACTAAAAACGGGGAGTGGGTTATTTAAATAAAATACATATCAAAAGAATAATTAAACATCACGAATATGTATCATTTAGCGCCGTTTAAATAGCATTGTTCCAAATTAAAGTTACAAATAACACTCTTAAGCTAAATTCATAGCATGCGAGCTGCTAACAAGAGGCAATATGTTAAGAGGCGTAACAAAAAAGCCTAACAAGAGCACTAAATTCGTATATTACTAAATTCTTAGGAATTACAGGTCCCAAGGTATTCAAACAATGTAAACACAATTAATAAATCTGTTCATTGAGTGCATAATCGACAAAATATCCACAGGAAAACAGAGCATAGATTCAGGGAAATGACAACTAATTACACATTCGATCATTCAAATTGCAAGAACAGACCTAAAGCTGAAATGACAATAACAGTAAATACTGTGTAGATTATACGAAATACATAATGTTAGTTAATGAACATTTATACATACAACTCTAACAAATTACCATAAGCTATAAAAATTAATTTAATCAACAGGTAACAGTGTTCAATGCTCATACTTGCGAAAATAATATTTTCCAGTCAATACAGTGTTTTCATCGGTTCTTTGACAATGCAGTGTTGCGTACGTGTACGTAGGGCGGTTTATTACTAAATTTATTACATTAAATCTAGTGATTTCTTCTTAATGTAAGTTAGTAAATAAATTAAATGAAATTAAGTACTCACCTTTCCTACTGGAACATTATGAAGGTGACTCTAAAACTGACAGGTCCTTTTCAATCATTTAATATTCCCAATTTGTACCACTGCTAGTTCTCCGCAACTACAAATCCGACATAGATAAGCCATAAACCGTTAGATTGGTAATAGTCCGAAACGTTGGAATGAATTATAACTTTGACTCTAAAACTGGCAGGTACTTTTCAATAGCTTAGTATTCTCCATCTGTATATTTCTTTGTGCCCCTAGATGTCACAATGGAGATAAGCCATGTCACAATGGAGATAAGCCATACACCTTTGGATTCGCCATAGTCTGAAACGGTGAGGAGAACTGTCATTTTGACTCTAAAACTGGCAGGTCCCTTTCAATCGCTTAGTATTTTTCATTTGTGCCCCTGCTAGCTCTGAGTAACTACAAGTCAAACATAGATTAGCTATACACCACTATATAAAACGTTTGAAATAATTATGACTACTTTGACTCTAAAACTTTCAGGCTCTTGGCATTCGCTTAATAATCTCCATTTGTCCTCTTAGATCTTATTAACCATAAGTCACACATAAATGACCAATACGCCATTGGATTCCTTATGGTCTGAAACAAGGGGAAAACTCTAACCTTGACTCTTCCTTTTGGATAATGTTAAAAGAACAGTTGAATTTATACGGGGTCGCATTGGTTTTGTCTGTAATAAAACAATTACTTAGCTTATTTAAACTTAGAGAAATCTAGCAAGCCATTTTACTGAAAAATAAAACTGTGCACAAACAAGAAATGTGATTGTATGTTTCTTTTTTTCATTTGATACACATTGTAAAATATCAGGTTTGAAATTGCACATAGACATAAATTGTAGATTTTTTTTTAGAATTTAAGAGGAACTCTCCTTTTAGCGAACTCTTCTTTACACATACGTAGATTGAGTAAAATATTATTTACATAATTTCCCTCCGATACAAAATCTTTGAGTAATTAACGGAGCGAGATGACAACTCTGTATCTGTACCTCCCCTGAGGAGCGTATTTTCGTATCCCCATAGAAACTGGTATGGAGATACGATAATACAATCCAGGGGCGTTGTAATGCTCTAGCTACGAAGATTTTTTGCAGCTGTTCAATAATACGTGATGGAGATGATTGTAACCTTTACGGAAAGATTGTAACCTCTACGTGCCATAGTAACACCTCCAAGCTGTCAGCGGCAAAAACACACGCACAAAAGCATGAAACGCATGTTCTTCATAGGACTTTAATGCCTCTGGTACAAGAGACTATTGACAACTTATCTATCGAATTCGAGACGATCTGAGAGGAGAAAGTTACTATTTCTCTTCTTGTAGGTAACTTTTCACCATCAGATGCAGTAAATTCAGACCGAAACCAAACTTTATGCTTCAATTGAATCTTCAGATTTAGACATATCCAAGTGTGGCAAGGCAAGGAAATTACGATGAAAGTTGTACGCATGGACTGTATTTGAGCAAATTTTATAAACGAGAGAGTGTAGCATAGAGTAGAATCTCCACATAAGAGCTTCATTGTCAAGCAGGGAGTCTATCAGGATTTTCAGTTTGGGGGGTGGGATGGGGAGGGGTGTAAAGTCAAAATTAGGAGGGTGTAAGTAGAGGTCAATAAAGCTTCTGTCGATTTTTCACCGTAACAATTTTAAAGTTGGAAGATTGTGCTGAATGTTTTGGAGGGGTGTCCACCCCCATTTTGGAGGAGGCCTGGCAGAAGCCCCGTTGTCAAGTAAATGACATTGTGCAGTAAACAAACACAGAAGTCTCTTCTTCAAGCTATATTCTTCTAAAAGTAATTCCAATCAAATATTAACCGGATATAACTTTGATCTTGATTTGCTGAGCCGACAGGTCTTACGCCAATATTTGTTATAGGATAGATACTATGTCAGTTGTGACGATGCTGTGCTACATGTGGGGTCATGTCTTTATCTCAGTAAATAGGAATCTTCAGACATTTCTTCCAGTGGATTAAAAAAAAAAATGTTTTCCGTTATAAGAATCTTGACCATTATTTTCTGCACATCCTATATTGGCATGACCACTACAAATGTAAAATTTCAAGGCATTTGTGACACGGAAAAAGACGATAAGTGTTATTTAAGAATTTTGTTTTATAAAATAAACTTTCACTCGTCCTTGTAGAACTTACTCAAGAACAGAAAGGAAAGAAAAAAAAATATTAATTAGTTACAGTTAATGAAATGACGCTTTATAGTATAGACCAGGCAAAAAAAAATTATATACACAAACACCAGCTACGTAAAAGCAATAGCGTTACATAATCATATTTCCTTGGATAAGGAAGCAAGAAAAGCTAAACTTCATGATTTTTTTTTTAATAACACTAAATTGAAAACAATTCATGGTCACCTATTAACAATGGGCTTAACTATCGTCCATGAAGGAAGGATTATTCAGTTCATGAAGTTAAGATGAAACTAGTCTTTAGTGCAAACCCTCTTCGAAGTTCATTTATGATTTTAAATAAACCAATAAAATATTTCTGCAAGGGCTGGTTTTCTTTTCCTTTTCGTAGAGACAATATATTATTTTGTGATATCCCTGCATATGGCATTTTGCTGCTGTTTAGATTATATGTAAGTTTGAAAGGTTAGGTTTGCAAAATGTTCAGCAAGTAGCATAACAAAGTCAAGTAGATTTTTAATGTAATTTTCGTCGCTGAACACTTTTAAGATAATCCCTACACAGTACGCACACACTATTGACATGAACAAAATTGAAAACCTTCAAAACTTTTAAATTGTGTGCTACAAATTAGGATTCATTCCGTCTCATTTTCACTTCATTACACAAAAATCCCTGGGAACATGATATGTTGTTAGCTAGTTGCGATTCATCATCCACACTATTAGCCTGCTATTTGATCGGTATGGATGCAAGAAACAAAGACCAGCTTGCTGGTCACAGAGAATTCGATTCCAGGACCTCCAGATTGCAAGATAATGTATGCTTTTTGCTTCTGTTAAATCACTACTTGTTGTATATTGATAAAATGATGTTGAACGTCTTTTGGTAATTCCCTGTTTAGTTTCTGGAAGCAAATGACTTTCGCAACTGAAATGAGAGTCAACACTAATATACTATTTACCGCAAGCTTATCTACGATATAACGACCCTCAAACTTTCTGTAATATAATATCATACGCAGTGGCGTAACTAACTGGTTCTGCGCCCCCTCCCCGCAACTTTTAGTTGGTGCACCCTTACCTGTTAAAAAATCTTAACTCTGAGCCCCAAAAGCACGTGCGTCTCCTGCACCGCGGGGCTTGCAGGGACGGGATTTACGCCCCTGATCATACGTGTAAAATAATATGCTAAATAACATTCATTTTTCTTTTCTCTTTCGCTAATTATAAATCATATTAGAACACAATCATTCTATCAAAGAACAGAAGCGCATCTTTTAAAGCGGAAGGTGAGAAATCACTCATACTATATACGACGCCATTTTCCATCGAAGATGATGGATGTTCTGCTCATAAGCAGAATTATAATCTAAAGGTCCATGGGCAAGGTAAACTAATGTCGGTTTACTACTGCCTTCTCTCGGATGAAGATATCGTCGTAAAGGCGATACCTACAATTTTAAGTGGGATCCGAACTCACAGGGTATCGAACTCGGGACCCCTTGATTACAAGACATCAATTTCGCACTAGTCACCCACCGGGTACAACAATAGGCCTTAGATATATGTAATTTTGAAACATAAGATTAGTCGTCTTACTTCTTATAGTTTAAAAAATAACGGAAGCTTCCATCTATAAAGGTCGCTTTAGATTACAGCATTTATGCTACGATGAATTTTACGATTAGCAGTAGTGCCAGTGTGAAAGTAAGAATGCTACAGTAGGGCGAGATGCTATGGTATAAATCCATAACTTTTTTCTTTTTATTCTGGCACACTGCTTTCGCTACGATTCATCGTACGAGAAAATGTTATCGTCTAAAGCGGTCTTAAGCTCGCACATACAACATATAATATGCAGTAAAGAAAAGTGTAACAAATCATTTATTTTATGTACTGCGGAAACACATTCTACTGTTTTAGTATAAAAAATGTATCATATTGTATAATCAGTTACGGATTAATACCATATCATAAATATTCTTCCAGATAGACATAGATTGTCAATTTTAACTGTTTATGTATTTCTTTAAATAGAATCGTTCATACTTTCCAATTGCTCGCCGTATAGTGTTGCGATGAGCAGATCGCACACACAAGGAATACTGTAAATGAGCCATATAATAGGAAATAATACAGAATTTTACACAGAAAGTTGAAAAAAAATCACAAACATACATCTTATCAATATAAATTCTAGGCTGTCAATACAAGCATAAACGTGAACTCGGAGTGAAAAAAACTAATCATTTTCAAATTGTTCACACTATCTATTCTTAGTTACTCACTCACTCTATGGTTTACGGAACTAGCAAGTTCATCGTCGCAGTAACAAACGTTCTCCATAGGATTCTATCCTGAGCAAGATCAAGAAAATTTTCATCACAAACACCTACTTCTCGAAGATCCCTTCTAATGTCCCAACGTCGTTTCATTCCTCCCAAAAATCTCTTCCCTCCCGCTTACCAACCACGATGGAATATAATCTTCGTTTTCCCCCCATCCGAGCTACATGTTTTGCCCGCCTTAGTCGTCGCAATTTCATTATTCTTACAACATCGAGTGAGTTGGAAAGTCTGTAAAGTTCTTCATTATGCAGTCTCCTCCATTTCCCAGACATCTCGTCCCGTTTCGGCGCGTACATCTTTCTCAAAACCTTATTTTCAAATACTCGTAATTTATGTTCATTTGCTAGGGTCGTACTCCACCTTTCGCAACTGTAAAGTATTACTGGCAGAATAACCGTCCTGTATATTTTCAATTTCAACTATCTTGATATTAATCGCGAGGTTAGAAGTTTTTGGACTGAGTAGAAACATGAGTTGCCCGATACTAAGGAACTTTTAATTTCTTCAGTGACCTCGTTTTTACTTGTTACCTATGCTCCTAAGTATTTAAATTTGCATACTTTCTCTATGTTCTCATTCTTAATTGTTATGTATCTATTTCCTTCATTCTCAGTGTTTCGGCTTGTTATTATGTATTTTGTTTTCTCTATGTTTACCTGTAGACCTATCTCATCACACGCTTCTAAGACATCGGTGTTACTTTATAGTGCATCTATATCGTCCCCTATTAAATCTACGTCATCAGCATATACGAACAGTTCATTCAAACTATTAAATGTCAGTTCCTGTTTGTCCTCATTTATTTTCTGAATCTCATATTCTAACGCAAAGTTAAACAATAGGGATGACAAGGCATCACCTTGTTTCAATCCATTGCGTATCTCGAAAGTATATGACATATTATTACCTATCCATACTCTGCTTATGGGGCGCTGAGACACATTCTCACCAGTTATACAGTTTTTTGTTGTTGTTTTCGAAATTCAAAATTCTACCAGGATATTGTATAATTTTCTTCTTTCCATAAAGTCATATGAATCAATGAATAACTGGTGAACAGGCCCATATATTCCGAATTCTTCTCTAAGATTTATGTCAAGACGAAAATCTGGTCCAACGTGGATCTATTTCTTCTAAATCCATATCGGTGATCTCCAATTATTTTATCTACGTATATGCTTAGGCCAGTTAGCAGGATATTACACAGTACCTTGTAACATTTTGGTAGTAATGAGATTCCGCGGTAATTATTACAGTCCGATTTATCGCCTTATTTATAAACTGGAACAATTACTGAGGTTTTCCATCACTTTGAAAGTTCCTCCTTTTTCCATATAGCACTTATCAATTTATGCAGTTCCTTGATTAACACCGTTCCTCCCGCTTTAATTAACTCGGCTGGAATATTGTCTATTTCTGGTGATTTGAAATCTTTTAATTTCTTTACCGACATTTCAACCTCGATCTCGCTATGTTCGGATATCCACGGTTCTGCTGTATATATTTTAAATTCCTCTGCTTTTTTTTCTTTATTTTGTACATTAAGAAGTTTCTCGGAATAATTTCTCCACACATCGATTATTTTAGTAGGATCCACTTGAAGATTTCCGCGTTTATTTTTAATCATCGCTAATCTCAGCTGGTAACGAGTTTACACCTTTGTACATACATCGTATGTTATTTGTCTCCCCGTATTTCATCTATCTCCTGTATCTTCTGCGTCAGATATTCTCGCTTTTTGTTTCTGAACCCCCGTGTGACGTTTCGTTTCGCGTTACTGTAGTGGTTGGTATTTGCATCGCTTTTATTACTTACCCATCGTTGACTTGCTTGTTTCCGATCCTCATAAAGCTTGAGGCATTCATCAAACCAACTCTTGTTTTTCTGCTGTTTCTTCTCACCTAAACGTTCTTTCACTGCGCCCTTCACTGTACCACGAATTGCCTCCCCACATCTTACTTACAGCAATTTCATTATTAATGTCATCTTTATTACTAGTCGAGCCGGCTAAGATTTCAAACCTATTTGAGATTTCCAGTTAGTAATCCGCTTTTACGCTCTGACTATCTAGTCGTTTAACTTCGAATTTCAGTTGTTTTGATCCTTTGTCTTCTCTGTTCGCGATGCATAACTTTTCCCTTACTTTTGTGATTAGTGATGGTATGTGTCACTTTCCGCTCCTTATGTAAGACCTAAATTCCATTATGCTGGTATGTCTTCGTCCATCTACTAATACGTGATCGATCTGGTTGAGAGTTTTGACATCCGGAAATACCCATGTGTATTTGTGTATGTCTTTCTGCTGGAAGTATGTGCTTTTAATATTACTTTTTTCAAAATCGCGAAAGTTATCAGTCATTCTCCTTTGTGAAGACTGTCGTGAAGGCTGTCTGTATCTGCCTATAAGTAGTTCTATAGCTTTCCTCCCTACCTACATTAGCGTTGAAATCACCCAACAAAATTTTGGAATTATACTTCGATAGCCGGTCAAACAATCCTTCTAGCTCCTCGTAAAATGTATCTTTGTCATTATCATTAGTCACCTCGGTCGTAGCCTAGGCGTTTATTAAAACCGTGTTGCACTATCGAGCATGTACCGTAACGTACGATAGCATGTCGTTTACGAACTTTATATTCTGAACAGCCGGAAGAATACTGTTCTGAATGATGGTTGATGAATCCTGTTCCGAAATCGTGAGACTATGTTCCCCCGTAGTAGAAAGTGTACTTGCCCTGTCGGGGGCTATCTTGACCCTCGCACCGGACTTATTCTATCACTAATATGTCTTGCTCGTACCTCTCCGTTTCGGGTACCGTCACCTGAGGAGCGCTCGTTTTGTATAATGTTCGTACTTTCCACGTTACTATTCTAAGATCTTTCTTAATCCTGTTCGTGGAGCCCCTGAAGCAGTACCCGTCCGGAGATGCGAATGAGGGACTAGTTTACCTCCGGCATATTTTACCGCAGGAGCATCCATGAACCATCTGTTACTTTCTTGACAAGATTTAGCGGTATAGAGTTGTCACCTCCACGACCTCACAGTAAAGGCACATGCCGTCCTCTGTCCATCTCTGAGCCTTGCCGATGTCATTCATCTTGAGCCTCAGGGTGGTAACGGTGAAACTGCTAACCTTCACCGTAATATTTTTGTTCGGATTTATCTTCCCCTAACCTTTGTAGATCCCTCTACTAACTGTAAGGCGGCAGTACGAATTTAGGTCAGCCCCGAGATATTCCCGGTACCCACCATATCAAGTCGGCCTTCCCCTATACGCCACCTGGGGAGGCGCCTGGTAAGGGACCAGTAACTCCAACCTGGACACTATCTATCTTTTTCTTTATTAATAGATAAAAATATTTATACTTTCTGTCAGGCCCGTAGGCAGAACTTTGTTAAGTGGGGGCACATAAAAACTCTGTCTTTCTGTCTCATATACATATAACCCTTCTTAACCGAGTAGTTAACACGATTTTTGCACTTGATACACATGGTTCAGGGTTTGATTCTCGTTAGAGAATCAAGATTTTCGGTACTGAGGCAATTTAAGAGCTACTTACGAAAATAATTAACGAATTCTAGTCCATAATGCTAGAAAATAACGGCTGAGTGTGTAACTACTGCTATTTTAATAATGGTATTTTATATTTGATTTTACGTACAGCAGGAACTCGTTTTTATTCATACAAAAAATATTCTCCGGAGAAGCTGTTCTTACAGAATCACCTGAATAGACAGTTCTAATAGCCTGCTTCATGATTCTTCGGGTTTCAAAGCCTGTTGTGATGAGCTAAGAAGAATATTGAATAATATTTAATATTTGTACATACCTGATCAATATTTTTACATTAAAAGTTCTTGCGTCTATTTTTGTATCAGTGGAAGTTTATTTCTGATTACTTACTTTGCAAAAGAACGGAGAGATCAAAGATGTTCGCAAGGTGATCAAAATTTTGATTGTCTTTGAAGCCTAAGATAGTAATTGAATGCCTGTGCTATAGACCAAGATACCTCAAGGCACCGAAAAAGATAGCTACTCGACAAAATGAAATATGCCCTGAGATACCAAAATAGAATGAAAGTTGTCTGATAATTTCCGTGGTCAGACAGTAAACGTAAAGGAATAATGCAAACGTACTAATCTCCTTGGCATCGGAACCTTGAAGGGCTGTGAACTACTCTAAAATTTACCTTTTATTTTTAATTTCCAGATGTTAAGGAGCAACATAAAATTTTTTTGAAATATTTCTGAGGTACATAGACCCGCCCGCATTCAGGATATCTGAAGAGTTGCTCCCTTCTCGTAGACTAACTTTTGTGAACTCATTGAATAATCATCTACATATGGGAGCAAAGATGCAATCCCATCCTTGCAACTGATATAAGTCAACAATCGTAATCATAGTAATTATGATAACCTTTATTTGTAATTTCCTCTTTAACTGATTTTGTGACCACTTTTACAGCGCAATTTTCAGCCGACGTTTGTCTCTGGCGAGCAGTCTGAGATCATATTCTACGTTGATTTAAATGTCAATAGGTATTCTCCCGGTATATATCCGGTATGATAATACTAATGAGTAGGTGGGAAGACCCGTTTGGATAGCCGCCCAAGTAACGTACACCTTTTCTGCAGAACACTTCAAAATAGCGGGCTCGATCAGTCTGGTCCATATGATGAGACAACTGCAGCGAAGAGATAACTAGGATGGTGACGTGGGAAGATTAGCAAAATGCTGGCAACTCTGGTTCACTCGGTCAAGAGCAATTTCTGGATACCAGGTAAGTGTCTCCTCCTTTGGTTTGGTTGATTTTTTTAAATTGCTAGCCAATGACTAGCACCCGTCAAAGAGGTACACCCTTTATTACGGGAAGAGGATTTGGGTAAAGGGAGATATACTATAAAGGTAAGTTGGTCTAAGAGGTTTTTACTATTTTATTATCCTTTATTTTTCCTTTATTTCAAAAGTGACATTATAAGCTTTAGCTTATAATCATACTGATTGAGGTTATAGTACGGTCAATGATGATGGGATGAAATAGACATGAGCATGTAGTGCACTACCACGCCACAAACATAAGACAAACAGATGTTTTATGTTCTTCTTGGCCAGGTGCTTCTCTGGACCAAATGGAAGGCGGATGAGGGCCTGTTAGTACATTGATGGATACAGTGCTGGTAATGGACATGAGTGAGGGTGAGATGAATGACATCGTATCTGGGAGGTCCAATGAGAGTTATACCGCGGTTTCAAGTGGATGAGTGTGTACAAGAACATACGGACCGGAGTAAGTTGCTAGTAGATTAGCGTTGAGAACTGTACAAGCTGCAAATTGGAGGTGATTGAGGACTTCATGACGTTGAAAGGGGTACAGGTTTTGTAGTGGAATTTAATAATGATGTCATAATCTTTGACAACGAATCACTCATCAATGGACAAGATCTCGACATCGCTGTCCATTGTATTTCATAAAAATTTGTAAGTACTAGAGAGCTATCTTCTTAAAATTTTGATAATGCTATTAGATTTTGAAATATTTTGAAAAAATGTTTAAAAGTGGGGGAGGGAGTAGCGAGGAGCCTTAAGTTCTTGTTCTACTTCCTCGTCTGTGTAACTTGGTTCAACACCACGAATTATTACAGAAAGCATGGGTGATCTCTTTGGTCGTGGTGAATATTTTATAGGTTTGCTTTCCATTCGTGTGAGTTTTGCAGATTTGCCAAAGATTTGAAAACTATACTTGTTTCGTATTGTAGTTGCCAAGTTTGAGTCTGATGATTGAACAATTATGTCATTTCTAGTTGGGATTATACGAGAGATCTTGTCACGAGAGACATATTTTAGAAATTGAGCCAGAAGCATTTTAGGCATTTGAAACTTTTTATCGAAATTAGTTGGTAAAAAAGGAATAAGTTGTGTGATGACTGTCTGGTCATCGGTGTGGTCGCTGAGGTCCATGGTTTCAGATTCAGATTTTGTGTCACTAACTGTATGAGATTTCTTTGATGGAGGTGACACTGGGGCGGTCTATCCTGATCTATTAGGTGATGCATGTTGTTCAGTCTGACGTTTTTGTCTAGGTATAGCGCCTTGTGCTGAATATTGCTGAGGATCTTTGTATGATGATGGTCCTGATAGAGTTGGTGGTAGAGAATGACGTCCTGAATTTTGTCAGCCATGTCGGTGGGTGAAGCAGGAAGCAGGCCAAAGCCCGCGACGAAAATCAATATGAAGACAAAAATGATCAATCGTTGTGTAATGACTGCAAAGCAAAAAATATATCTCAAACCAGTTCCACCCCCCGACACTGAAAAATGCCGTCAATCCTATTACGGTCGTATCTGTGCTTTTCTCTCGAGTGCGTGTGCTACACCGGATCCTCGTTAGCACAGTAACTTTCCACAGCTAGGTTAGGTTGCATCTCCGTTTGATTGATTTTTTTCGCGTTTTGCTAGCCACCGATGTGACTAGCACCCACCCAAGGGTTACGCCCTTGCCATAGGGAAGGGATTTAAAGGGATATTAGGATGTCTGCATAGTGGGAGATGGTCTAGGAGAGGTTAAATTATTTTATTTATCCTTTATTTAATTCACCTTTAAATCAGGAATGTTATAAGTATTTTACTTATAACCATATTTTGCGCGAACAGGCGATGATGAGATGAAAGTATGGAGATGAAGTGCATTGCATACCACAACACGTTGTCAACAATGGGGACAAATGAGTGAAAATCTTCTTTACCTAGAGGCAACGCTAGGTCGTAATGAAAAACAGATGAGCCCTACATTTAACATTTATGACTACTGTGCATCAATGAGTGTGAGAGTGAATATGAAGTGAATGATTAAAATTGTATGTTCAGGTTGGACTAGCTGGTGAAGTGGTGAAGAAGACATAAGGGCCTAAGCAAGTGGCATGTACGTGCACCTAGAGCTGCTAACTTGACCTGGTGTATGACTGAGTTACGATTATGCGGATATAGGTTTTGAAACGTAAGAGTAATGAACTGAATGATTTGTTCTATGGTTGGTGCTGGAGTAGCGTTGTTATTTGATATTACTGGATCAGGCTCTAGTGTTCGTAGTGGTACGGCTGGAAGGTTGTTTTCTACTGTGGGTGTTGGTTTGACTTGGCATTTATATGAATATGTTGGATGCTGCGGTGGACATTGATTGCATTTAGGAGGATTTTGAAGATTTCTGCAGTTTTTGTTGGATGTGGTTCAGAACAGTATCCACATATCGGCATTCAGAAGATGTGTGTTCACCGTATGTCTGGCATTTCTCACAACGAAGTGGTATTGGTGGTTGCGTACGGGACGGTTCGACTCTATGTCTTCTCTTGTAAATATGTGCTCCGTGCCGTAACAGTTCGTCCATTGTCAGTTGATGAAAGGTTAACACTCTGATGATGTAGCTTGGCGTTCCATGCTGCGTGATCATGCGGAGGCATTTAGAGATAGTATGTCCTGCTCTAAGTTCAGCTTCTACTTCCTCAACTGACGTGTCAGGTGGGACTTCTCTAATGATCACTGAGAGCATAGGTGAACGTTTAGGTGGTGGCGGCTGTCTGATGCGAGGTTGATTTAGTGGTGTGAGTCTAGCGTTTTTTCCGAATATTTCAAAACTATGTTTATTGCGGAGTTTGGTTGCGAAATCCACGTCTGATGATTTAATGATGATTCCATTGCGAGTAGGTGTTATTTCGGTTACGTTCTCTCTGTGTACGTATTTAAGTAGCTTCTGTAGTAAGAGTTTAGGAGTCTGGTATTGTGAATCGAAATTTGTGAGCAGATAGGAGTGAACTGGCGAAGTTGATTGATGATTCTATTGATCTAAGTCTTGAGATTCATTCATGGAGTCATCTGCTTCAGAGTCAGTAGCACTTAAAGTATGTTGCATTTACTTGGCGGTGAAGATGATGTCGGTGAGGAGCGTTGTGGTGGAGATCTGGATCTAGATTGTAATGCGTTTCTGTTACTATTAGAAGTATTTCCAGGATTTGTCAGTTTTGCTGTCACTTTGGATGATGTTTGTTTTACTACATATGGCAGTTAGTGTTATCCTTTAGTCAGTTTTGGCATGTTGATAAGTATGAATGAAGCGGAATATTGAAATGAAAAATGATAATCGGAAAACGATCAGTCTATCAGCAATGACTGCAAAAATAAAAAATGACTCGCGCCCTCCGACACTGAGCAATGCCGTTAATCCTATAACGGCTGTACACGTACTTATCTCTTCTGTACGTACGCAATACAGAATCATCGGTAGTACGCTAACTTGTTAAAGATAGGCTAGGTTTGCGTTCTGTGTGTTTGGTTGATTTTTTCTTTGCTGTTAACCCTTGGGTTAGCCCCTCTCGAGGGTTACGCCCTCATTTAGGGATGAGTTTGAAATTTTGCACGAGATTTTTATAATATAGTCTCTGTTCTATGTGACCCTTCAATAACTTTTATCATCACTTGTGCTTTGTTTCTGTTGTGATTACTGTCTCTTTCCATGTATTGTTCGTTGCCTGTACGCAAATTTATTGTCTAAATTTTGAAATGTTTTAATTATGTTATTTTGATTAATTGTTTGTTTAGTGTACCTTCAAATATGCTATATATTGTGGGCAGTCTATAATTGATAGTGCTTTGGCTATTTCGTAGTCCTCGTGTTCGTCAGTGATGGAGTTTTTGTATATTGTGTTCAAGTAAAGAAAGGGGTGTTTGGATGATTAACTGTCTCGGATTAAAGCTGATGTCATTCTGGATAGTATCCACGAGTAGTGGATGGTCATTTTGAAATCTTGTGCTTGTATATATTAATCGTACTTGTTCTAGGTGATGCAGGATGATTTCAAACGGGACTTGGTCGTATAGTTCTCTAGTCGGCCTGGGCAATTTTGTCCGGAAACCAACTCGAAAAGCGTGACGCTCCAATACTTTTAGTTTCTCATAATAGTATTCAGCTGATGTGATCCATGCTGTGAAGCCATATGTGAGTACCGGTCTTAAGAAGGTTTTGCATGTCTTGAATATTGTTTATGGGCGCAGTCCCCATGTGGTGCCTGTTAGTCTTCTTAGAAGTTTTAATCTGTTGTATGCTTTCTCTGTTACTTTGTTTAGGTATGGTCGCCACGTTAGGTTATGGTCAAATGTTATACCTAGATACGTAACCTGTTTTTCTGGTTTTATTACAGTATTTTCGAATGTGATGGATAATTTGTTTGGGTTTCTATGCACTTTGGAATGTCTATTATGTGGTATGAAGACTATTGCTTGGGTTTTAGTGGAATTGATTTAAAGACTCCATTTGTTGCACCATAATACGAAGCTAGAGATTGCGGTGTTCAGGCTATTGTTTATACTTTGTATGGTTTTAGCTGCAGCCAGGAATGCAGTATCGTCTGCATATTGAAATAGATGGACGTTGTTTGGTAGGCTTAGGAAGTCTGCTACATATAGAAGGTATAGTAATGGTGATGGGTGCAGCGGTACACCACTGAAGATGAAATATGGATGTGAACTGGTGTTGTTTATATTTACATAGGATAATCGGTTTGTAAGAAACTAGTATGTGAATCTTATATATGCCCCAGGAAGTTTAAGTTTTATGAGTTTGTAGATAACTCCTTGGTGCCACACCTTGTCGAATTCTTTTTCCAAATCGAACAGTACTAAACAGGATGGATTGAATGAGTTGTAATTTTGTTCTATTAAGTTCGTGAGTCTTAGGAGCTGTGTCGTATTAATGGGGGTTTACTGTATAAATTTTTCATTTTTATTTTTATTATTATTATTATGATGTCTTCATCTGTTTTGATTAATCACCCCTACCACCTACCCAGGTAATAGAACAATTTGGAGAGTGGATGACATATGTAAATATTGTGTATAATTATTAATTTGGGTGTTTTATTAAATATATGATATTATGGTTGAATTTAGAAAATAGATGAAACATTGGTGTAATAATGCTTTTCGTATATTTGGCTTTGGGGAAGATAGATTCAAGCAAAGAGAACTAGGTTATAGGTCGCACGAGTAAATTGCTTTTAGATAACTGTCTTGGTGTTTGTTCTATCTATTCAATAACCTTCAGACGTTCTCTACCATGTCCTTTTCTTGT
>JAGDQP010031988.1:6884-21581 GCA_022664845.1 Lepisma saccharinum
AAAAATATTGATATAACTAACACAACACCCACACATGAAAACAGCAAATACGAAACTGATATACAGGCTTTTCAATGTACTTTTTCTTCTAAATATCTTACTGTTTGCTGGTCACACTTCATTGTGGCTACTGAGTGGCGCACAAATGAATACTAAGCGATTCGAAAGGATCTGCTAGTTTCAGAGTCAAACTGATAATTTTCCCCACCGTTCAAGACCATGACGAATCCAACGGTGTATTGTTCATCTCTATGTGACTTGTAGTTATTGAAATCTAGAGGGGAGCACAAAGATATATAGAGATGGAAAATACTAAACGATTAAAAAAGACCTACTAGCTTTAGAGTTTATGCAATAGGTTATTCCATGCTTTGAGACCATTATAAATCTAACGGTGTATAGTTCATCTCTGTCGAACTGTTAGTTACTGAGATCTAGGGGGCACAACCATATCACGTGAACTAAGTAAACGAAAAGAATCTGTCAGTTTTAGCAAGTCGTAATTTTCTTCGCCGTTTGAGATTATGACGAATGCAATGGCGTTTGATTCAACTCTGTCGGACTTAGACACTGAGTATCTAGGGCGGACAGACAAATAGACAGGACAAACCCTACATGTTTCCTTATTCACTGACCCCCCAGTGACGGACCCCTTCCATGCAAATGTTTTAACAACCAGAAACATAGACCAGCAGAACATTCTGGACGCCTGGTCAAAAGCCTGTCCCGCAACATCAACTGTCTCGAACAGGTGCGGTGGAACGCAGAAGATCCTTGGAATGCCGATACTCCGGCAATCCAAAAATCTCTAGGGACAAGCCTGTCCCAAGCTGAGAAGTACTAAGACCTACGTGCTGCACGACCCAGACTGCACGACTCAACTTGTGCAAAGCATGCAAAGAGGTAGGGGTGGTAAGGGGGTCCCTAAATAAAAAAAATCACTGACGTTCATACGGGTGCGCTTAAAATACTACGTAACAATTGTTGCAGTTCCAATCTTTTATACAGGCTGTGTTCAGGACCTCTGGTACAAACATCGGGAGATAAATCCTCATATCGAAATAAGAAAAAAAGTTCATCCGAACACGCGCCCTATCATGCGTAGTTTCGGCGCCAAAGACGTCCAAAACTGTATTTCAAGGCGATTTATCTCCAATGCTAATAGCTGTAGAGCTGGCGGTTCATCGTCGTTTCTTCAAAGAATGCGCACATGTCAGAAGTGACGGGAAGTGCGCGAGGGAGTCCCCAAGAATTGCACAGCGAATGTGGGTTCGAACAGAGCAAGTAGAGGATGACTCCTATGAGAGAACAACACCACGTTGATTCCAAGGTGATACCTCAAACAGATGAAAGATAGGGAAGAAATAAAGAATGTTTTGCGTAGTTGCATAATTTCACTCGGAAATTCCTCGCGCGTTTTCCCATCACTTCTGACATGTGCATTTCCTGAACGAGCAAGTCTGATTTCTTTGACGGAACGATGGGCCGCAAGCTCTACAGCTGTTAGTGTTCGAAATAAATCACCTTTAAATACATTCTGCTATTATGGAACCATGCATAACATTCTTTATTTCTTCCCCATTTTGCAGCTGCGTGAGGTATCGACTTGCAATCAACGTAGTATTGTTCTCTGGTATTAAGTCATTCTCTACATGCTTTGATGGGCCCAATTTCGCTGTTCAATTCTTTGGGAATCCCTCATTTTACTAGGGAATCCCTCACGCATTTTCCCATCACTTCTTATATATGCATTTTCCAAACGAGCAGATCCGATTTATTTGACGAAACGATGGACCGCGAGCTCTACGGCTATTAATGTTCGAAATAAATCGCCTTGAAATACAGTTTTGGACGTTTTATGGGGCCCTCTAGCGCCGAAACTACACATGATAGGACGCGTGTTCATATGAATTTTTTTTCTTGTTTTCATATGAGAATTCACCTCCCAAAGTTCGTACCAGAGGTCGTGAAACACCCTGTATATGAGATATTTAGGTAGATACTTGCTAGCAGTGTTTCTTTCAGTAAAAGTATTCTGGGTGGTATTTTAGATTATTAGAGGGAGTAAAAGAGGAGAGATAGCATAATTTTAGTAGAACAATGAATAAGCCCTTGTTGTTTTTAATTGGGCTCATTGATACAGTCTGCGGGGTAATCCCCCCGGTCACGCTTCTGAAAGGAACACTGCTTGTTACCAGCAGTGCTATGCCGAGATGTTGACTGTTAATTGGTTTTATATAAATATTTACTGTATCTTCCCCTTGTTTACGTTACAATAATCAAAGTGTATGCCTCTTCATATTGTTTAATTAATATTTTGTTAGATAAGATAGGGAAGAGAGTAGAGAATTATTGGTCATCATGAACTTTTATTAGGCAATTTTAATACAGTAATAACTGCTCTAGTACCATTGGTGTAACTATAGGGGGCAGGATCCCAGAAGACTTGTGGCCCCCTCTAGAAAGCTGACTGCCGTCCGCAGACATTTTTAAAATTATAAATAATATAAATAAAAATAATTACAATCTGCAGTTCCCAAGTCTGCCGTAAGATGATTGATTGTCATTTATTGTGTTCGTTGAATTAAAATTATTACCTAGCTATAAATGTGCTGTCCCGGTTTCGCTCAAACTCTGTAAAGCAGGATGTATTCATGCCAGAAAATAGATATAACTTATGTATATTTAAGAATAAAATAAGATTTTCGTGTGTACTGGAATCAGCGTAAAAATTCCAGGAAATGTATTAAACAATATGGCAAGTGATTTACTGTTTGCATGTGTTTACAATATGTTGTAGATTATACATGTACAACTGTTATGCCATTACAACCATAAACTGTTCTTTTGTAATATTATGTTATTAATGTTGCACTTTTCTTATACGATCGTATACGAAACACGAGGTTTATATAAATACCACAACAGTATTCCACGATTAGAAAGATTTAACTTGCGATACAAAAGTACTTTTTACAAGTAGTAAAGGCTATTTGAAATTGACACAAAAATATTTTTTACACAATTTTATTTTTAACATTATAAGGCAAATTAAAAGAAAGCTATTTACAAGGAAAATTAAAATACATGTTACTTTTCATATGAATAAAAGGATGTCTTGTATATTTACCATTATAATACAAAAAATGTCTAGTAGCCAAAGTACTGTTTTAAGTATCAAATGATAATATGTAGAACCTTTGTTATGTAGCATTTTTTTTTTTTTTACTTTTTTCAAATTTTGGTTTATTAAGTCCCATGATATAAGAACATTCTTACTTTTCCTTCGTTTTTAAAAAAAAATATATATTAGAGGAGGAAACAAAGTTAAGGAAGAATGCAGTTTACAACGATAACAGCTGATTCAAATTCATTTAACGTTGATGTTTTTATATAATGATGTGCGTTTTTATATATTTCTATTTCCATAACTACCTAGGTAATTTCAGACATACACACACTTGAACATGATGTCATCCGGGTTGGTTCTGTAAAAAGTTAGTTACCCTATTTGCACCGTGACTAGAGATGGTGGAAGATTTAATTGAAGTACACCTCTGGCAACTATGTAATCGAAGAAGAAAAAGGGAAAATGTTTTTTTTTTTAAGTTTTTAAAGACATAATTTTCTTAAACAATTCGTATTGAAAAGTAAAATATAGTTTTCTTCATGCATGATTAAATAGAAAAGCATGGGGCGCGCTCTCATATACAGTCACTTTATAAATTCTTCAATTGGCGCGCCCTATGCTTCACTTTTAGTCATGCATAAACAAAACTTTTTTTTTTTTACTTTTTAATACGAATTGTTTAAGAAAAGTGTATCTAATTTTTTTTTATTATTTCGGTGTTCGGATACTTCTTCTCAAGCTATTTTGTGACCCAAATTCTAAAGTGTTCTGCAACCAGTCAAACACCAAATCGTTGCAGACTAGTATTTATTTTAGGATAAAGAAGTTCATATTAAAAGAATATTAAAATATGCTTTTAAAGTATATAAATATATGAAAGTAAGAATAGAATATTGTATTGTCACTGTGCGAATTGTCATCATTGTATGATGTCGAGAAATGAATTAAATTAACATTGAAAGATTTTAGGACACCACGAACCCCTGTGAACTAAAGAAACGAATGTAAAAATTAGAAGGGAATTCTATGTGAAAACAAAGCTAAATCCAGTTCTTTCGTCTGAATTTCACTTGAGCCAACCGCCACCGCTGCAGCAAATATGCAAGTAGTGCCAATATTTTGAATCTTTCGCATTCTGCTTCAGTGAGGGGACGGGATGAAGAACTTTAAGAATATAAGATCATTTTTCGAACCTACAAATTCTCGTCCCGATGAGAAAAGATCCACATTAATTTTCTGGAAAATGTCAAGAACAAATGTTGGGGAGTATGTTGAACCATGTGCCACTTTTTAAACTTGTAAGTACAACTGAAGTGTTAACTTTTATAATGGTGACATTTTGGCATTCATTCTATATTTCAATTCCTACTGAACATTAAAATAATTTCCATTCGGTAACTAACGATTCGTTAAGTTCTTAACTAAGGTTGGTAATATTAAACTCGTACATATGCCTGTCTGCAACTGACTAGATATTTAACGCTGAAACTTTCTCTATTTCAGGTCTTGAGCTACTTCAAAAATGTTGAAAGGAACAGTCATACTTTTGCTGATACATTTAATCCAAATTATCCCAGCTGCTCGTATTTTAGCCTTATTTCCGTACGCTTCCCCTAGCCATTTAATCTACTATAAACCAATTCTTCTTGGACTTGCAGAGAGAGGACACGAAATAACGTTTGTTGCTCCTCTTCCGTTCACGGAGGAGACTAACGTAACCAACATAGTACAGCATGTACCAGAAGGATGGATGATCTACATTAAGCAACACTTTCCAAATATGGTAGATCTTAAAATGAAAGACCAAAATATTGTATTTCACATGCCACAGTTCGGAAAACCAGCGTGTGAGTTCCTACTGAAAACAAAATTAGTTAAAGACATTTTATCGTCTAAAGAAAAGTTTGATATAATGTTGACAGGCACTATCGTCAACGAATGTGCTCTTCCATTTGCATATAAACTTCAAGTGCCTTATATAACCATCACGTCAGCTGCATTAGTACCCTGGGTGGACAATGCAGTGTGGAATCCACAGCCTTGGTCTTATGTATCGAATTTATATCTACCGTACAGCGACCATATGGACTTCTGGGAACGATTTTATAATACATTCTTCTCTATAGCTCTCAGAATATATCGTGAATTCTTTTACTTCCGAGATATGGACAAACTCATCAGGCAACATCTTGGAGACGATGTTCCCTCTCTGTCAGAACTAGAAAAGAACGCTAGTCTTGTGTTTGTCAATAGTGACGATAGCATTGATTATCCTCGACCGAACCTTCCAAACGTCATACGTTTAGCAGCTACTCATTGCAGGCCACCGAAATTGCTACCGAAGGTAAGTTACATAAACAAATAACTGGTTTTAGTATTTTAGTTCACTCTCATAATCACCCTCAAAACTTTTATTCTACTTACTGTTAGCAGTAGTATCTTCTGATAATTGAGAAATATTAGTAGTTCATTTTAAGGAACGGATTGTGCTTCAATCACTGCATTGAAGAGATATATGAAGATCAGGCGAAGTGGGACAGGTAGGAAGAACGAAATTTTATTATTCCGTTCACGTAAATAAAGAAATTAAAAATTAGTACCACTGAAGAGAGATGAATATCTCATACCGTACGATGTCATTTTAAAGTGCGCCAACTATTTGGCACCCTATTACTGTAGAAAAAATCTTTATACGTGTGTTACAACTTTGAGGTCAACATATGAATTATATTGAAGAGAGCAACGGGGAAATAAACATGAGAAAAGTGAAAATTCATAGAGGACATTTGAAAAGAAGACACAAAAGGATCATAGCGCAACTGCTGTTCTTATCACATTTCTCATTTTTGTCTTATTTGTAATTAGAAATAGAGAGATTGGGTTCATTGTACTATATGTGTAGAGTGAGTTCATGAAAACTATTAAACCATGTGTGTTGACAAATTACAGAATTTTGTTAGCAGTTTACATTTCATCCCCAGCGTTTTTATGCATAAAGTCTAGAATACTGTTCGAAGTTTACCAAATTTTCATCAATTCAAATTTCATTTTGTCCGCCTAGTGGCTGGCAAAATGGACTTTTCGGTATATCTATTAAATATAGCCTATAGCTTACAAGGTTCAGTATTTTCCTTTTAAAGTAGAATGTGGAGTTTTCAACCTCCGTCGCGTGTTTTACTCCGAAAATGAAAAGCATCAAATAAAAAGTGTACCGCTTTGTCGCCTTAACTTTACTAATTTTGAAATTCTTCCTATTCAATCAGTTTATATTACTATTTTACAGCACTCTGTGTGTAGTTGGAATGTAGTCCCTGCTTATATGTTGGCTACGCTGCGAAGGAGTGACTATAGTTAATCATTATATCATAATGTCAGGATGATATTTATAATAAAGCGTTACACCACTTGTATCTCCAAGACTCAAGGCTCCCTCAATCTCGAAGGGATATCTCACACATACATGAATATGAATTGTGATGTGAGAATTGGTGGAATGAAGAAAGGGGGAGTACCCATAGAACACTCACGAACATGGTATTTGTGCACCACAAAACCAAACGGCACGAGCCGAGATCGAACCGGAGACCTCACGCACCAGAGGTGAGCACTCTACCACTGAGCCACCGAGGCACGAAACTGATCTGAAGCTGGTGTCTTTCCTTTTGGTTTGTTCAATTTTTGTTGTTACTTCATCTGTAGCTAAACGATAGCCAGGAAATAGCGAGTCTCTAATTTAAAGTTATCTTACGGTAGACCAGTTTTGTTAATGAAACACACATTAAACAGTGTTTCAAAACAGTATGTTTCTAACACTTGTCATCTCTAAAATCATACGGGAAGGGCGTAAGCCAAAGTGCTGTTACCGCCATTACAATTCATTTTTATCTTTATCTAAAATCATAAGAGAAAACCCCCATTCGATTTGAGCTGTTAAAATTCACAATTGTTCTAACCGATGAAATTTCTGCATCTCCTCAGAAACAATTTGATTCTTGCTTCTTCAGTAAGTTTGATAATGACTTCTCTGGATGAACTTTCAAATAACCAACCTACACAACATACGCTGGTAGTCGTACATTTTTCTATGGCGTCATTTGGCCAGGATTGATAACTCACACAGAACAGAAAGTTTACCTAATAAATCTCTTCTTCACCAGGAAATCTTCCACATAAATTATCTCTTAATTATGACTGAAAAATTATGATTATTTCAATTTTATTATATTTTTAAAATGATTTTATATAGTTCAACAAACTATTAGCAAGTTCTTCCCTAGAAATTAGGATGGAAATGAGACTTCGGGGAAGTATTTGCAGGTATCTGGAAATACACTCTGCCATAAATTTGGAAACTGCTTCTCTCTTGTTTCGCCAATACAAATGATAGTGCTATCAGAAGGAGAAGAGCCTAACTTTTCAGAAGATAAAGTTTAAGAAAATGGTAAACTGTAGGCTAATGCAATAGTACGCAGTAAATAAATCAATGTAATTGCTCACCTGTAATATATATTTTGTGTGTCCCTAGTATTGCCATCCTTGGGAAAATTCCTGGAGACGCTCTTGCCTGTGAGCGGTGATGGCAGTAACCCAGGTAGCACCCAAGTTTGAGACAGGCTTGATCAACATGTCCGACAACTGGTACTTGAACTGGCTCTAATGTTCCTATGGTGAAAATGACCTGTTCCTGAAAACAAATTTCATACGAGATACGTGCAAAAAATTGAGATGAAAATGTTTTATTTTAGTTCAGCAAGGTGTAAAGAATAAAAGTAAGGAGTGTAAGTAGCCTATTAAGCCAAAATAGAAATATGGAAACAAAATAAGTGAACTAATCGCTTAATTGGCTGATCAGTGGTGCCCTTACCCTTTGAATATTTTTTTCCTTGTTTCTATGGTTTGTGATTGCCTTCAACTATATGATATAGGTGTTTCTTAATTGCTTTGTAGATTGTTGTTGCATTTAAATGTTTTGCGAATATTTTTTAACATTTGTTGGTATAATTTACTTTCACGAAGATGATTAATTAAACGGTACTATTATGTTCGTTTTCTTAATTAATATAAATGGTTAAAGTGAGTCTATATCTACTAAGTGCATATTTTACAGGAAGTGGGAACCTTTGTTGATGAATCTGGAGAGGCAGGATTTATTGTATTCTCAATGGGCTCCGTACTTGCGGAGAAGGACTTCCCGCCTCATATCCTATCTGCATTCGTGGAGGCTTTTTCAAAAATTCCCCAGCGAGTAATTTGGAAATGGAACGCTGCGTCTCCATCTGGAGTGACACCCAATGTAAAATTACTGAAGTGGCTCCCACAACAGGATATATTAGGTAAATTCATTTTATGCTTTGTTTTCAATATGTTAAACTCCATACAAAGGAGATTTCACTAACGGTTTGTTCAATGAGCATACACCAGCTTCTCTGAAGTGTACACTGAGGGGTCCATTCTCAACAACAGTGAACACTTTTAAATTCCCATTTTCCATTGCGTTGATGACGTAAGTTGTAAGATTTTGCGGAAAAATTATTAATCCAAAAATCCATGTAAAGTTATGATTCAGCGAATTCCTGACAGAGAAATTTAAGTGACAGTTGCACTCTAGTCTCAGGGAAACGCAACACCAAACAAAATCGATATTCAGTATTTCGCGCCTATATTTAAATGCACAAGGAGTCAATCAGTCGTTGCCTCTTATGTTTCAATGCAACAACGGGTCTCCTGTATACTCTTCCTCCACTTGCATGCGTATCCGTGGTTGTTAAGAACATTCGCGAGAGGCATTGTGATAGCATGACTTGCCCTGATTGGCTGCGGTTGTCGTTAGCTAATTGTCGATTTCCAATGCTAGTATACAGACTGATTTCTCTGTACAATACTCTTTGCTGTAATCGACTGTATTTCCATTTGCGTCATACACCATTTAGCCAATGAGTAAGGAATGGTTTAGCTGTATATTAGGGTCGTCCTTATTATAAAGGTTAGAATCAAAAGTTGTAGTTCGCAATGGGGCACCTGCCCAACTTGTTCTAATATTGAAGAAAGTAATATTCCTAAATTGTGGCTAAATTTAGACGATATTTAGATGTCGCTACCAAACATTGAAACATTAACGTCCCTTTATTTTAAGCATAATACAAGATATACCGTATATATCATTTTATCGACAGAAATAAAAAACACCTTTTTTTCAATTGGGATTTGAACTTACTCATTTTGAGATATTATTAACATTTAGTTGAGTTGATTTCGTGTGGTCTCATTTTTTCAAAGGAGAGTAGACTGTAAAGAAAAATGTTAAACAAGATTTCTGTTTACGATAAAAGTCGGACAGTCCCTTTAAGACTATGAAGAAGGAACTCAGTCAGAACACTTTAGCAGGCTTATTTTCGGATTTTTTAAAACATGTTCAGTGAAAAGGATTTAGAATTTTACTAAAAATTCAGATATGTCAGAATTTTAAATATATACATTGGTGATAGAAGTGGCCGGCGTTAGCCGTGACGAAGATAGAAAATGAAGAAACTCTTTACCAGTTCTAGTACTGCTGCTGATATATTTTACTATGGTTACTAATAGTGACAGAGACAAATACTACTTCCACCATTGTTATTACTACTAACAACTACATTGAATCTAACACTATTGACACAATAATGAGCCAATCATAGCAGAAGATCGATAAGGTAATGAGATTGAGTACCCAAGGAAGACCTGACGACAAATCAAGAGACGTATCAGCTTGATATGCCAAAGAATGAAAGGTGATTGGGCTAGACAATCAACAAATCATAGATAAGGATAGCGAACAGAATGTAATTGGCCAAGAATGAATATTATGCGGCAACTCATACTTTAACAACACCATTAACTTAAATACTACGCAAACAACCTTAATAATAATTCGATACACATAAACATATATATAGCCACTGTAGATAAAAATGTTAGCACCTTTTGACGAAGCTAGTTGTATTATTAGTGAAATTATCGTCAGGACTTAGTAAATAAAAACACACAACAGGAAATCAAAAAGAATTTTATTTTTAAACATTGATAATTAGTTTTTAGCTTTTTCCAGAGTACAACTGAAAATTTAACTGTCTTTGGCAAAGAGTTTTATGTAATATTTTATAAAAGTTATTCTTTTTCCTAGGCCATCCCAACATAAGAGCTTTCATAACCCACGGAGGATTACAGAGCTGTCAAGAGGCTGTTTATCACCGAGTTCCCATTATCGGTATTCCAATGTTTGCAGACCAAGGTTGGAATATTGTTCGAGCTAAAAGAGATGGAACTGGGGTACTTCTTGAACTTACACAAATCACCACAAGTACCATATTGGAAGCATTGGATAAAGTTGTAAATGATAGCAGGTTAGTTTCTCTTTCAAATGCGTAAGTTAGAGTTAATCCATCCAGTACTACCAGGATGTTACATAAGTTCGTGACCTCCTATTGATGTCTTATTTTCTGCTCCTACTGAATATTTCCCACTGTGCAAATATACTTACATATAGCCGTTTTTATCGTAATCTCGAATTTCTTAATCATTTGTCAAGATTAATTGTTGTTCTAACATTTTTGTTTTCTGAGGATGTATTATATTTGCCATGAGGAGAGTTAATAGGATCCATTGAAACAAAGCTAGGTCCAAAAACTACAGTTGTTGAAATTTGTGTTGTAGAAGACTGTCGCATTAACTGCCATCAGAAAATAGCTCAAGCGTTTCAGTGTAGGAGACACCAGCCTTCAAGGTCAACCACGTTTAGGAAGATCCGTGACTGTGGATCCAGAGGCGAAGAAGCGAGTATCCAAACTGGCACGTGTAGATTGTCGGGTGACCCGGGTACTTCAAATGTCATCATGCATCGAAAACTCGTCGAGTTCGGTAAGGTGAACAGGGGCTGTCATGTGATACCCCAGGAGGTGAGCCAGGTACAAGCTAAAAAGGCGGGTTAACGTGTGCCGTCAATGTTCGATCAGACGATTGGTGACCAAGACATCAAGCTATTGTAACGTGCGATTAAAAATGTACCTTTTGCCGCAATCCAGTCTGTAGAAACCAGTGGTTTAACTCCGGCGACCTTCTGGAACGTGCTCAAATGCGGAAGGTTAGAGCACAAAGTGATGTTATTTGTACAACTCCTCCCTTCGGGGAGAGGCCTCTGAATCGCTACTTTCATATAAACATCACTCTGGCGTTAGGAACAAGACCATTTTCATGTAGTATTAAAAGAGTTTAAAATTTATTTCGTACACATTAAATTCTTAAGCTGTTTCTAACTTGTTAAATTAAATTGACAAGGTTGGTAATCACGTTTCCGCGCTCAAATTGGGATTCAAAACTGCAAATTATATTTAAAGGTGCAGTTTCGTTTAGGCGATGGTCGTTTGCGATGACCGCATTCAGTAAATGCGTACGACGGAAGCATTTTGAGAGTAGTTTCGTTTGTGCATTTCGCGCCGCGGGACGTTTTTCTATACTTTATACATTTATACGATTTACTTTCCGTGCATTGCGAGTTTAAGATCTTTCTGTAAACAATACTTCTTACAGTAACAGAATTTTAGGCACGATTACAAACAACTCTAATAATAATATAATCAGCATTTTAAATTAAACTCAACTCCGTTCAATATAAAACTACTGTATATAGTTACTTCAAGCTGCCAGAAAACTCTGCTGCCATCTATCGAACATCAGACTTACTAGAGGACAATCACATCTTTGCATGTATTCTCTTTCTTTCGGATTTTACCAACAATTTTATAGTATTTTCCTGAATTCTTATAGCTTTTCATTTTCATCTCTGCTGAAGTTCATATTTGGCACAAAATCGTTCCAGATTCAAAGAAAATGCGAATAAAAACTGCACAACGCATGCAATTGCTGCAGCTTAACTGCTCTCTGAAGGACTCGTTGCAACAGTTGCTAGCGACCACATGCGTCCGACGCACAAACCAAACCGGCTTCACTGATTTCCGTTGAACGTGTCAATGCAGTGGCGCGTGCAGCAGTTGCTTACGATCTTCGTATGCGAAAATCGCACAAACGAAACTGCACCTTAAAGTTTTAGATAGTAATTTACATAAGCTACTTCGGTTATGGTGTACTTTATGACAGTTAGCTATTCTGCCATATGTACTTTACGCTTTAATATGAATACCTAGCGACAACCAGCAGTCCAAAAACTGCCAGTAAACGGGAAGGTTCTAGAACGCTGGCCCGGTAGCAGAACTATCATATGTAAAGAATAATGCCACTTCTCTTAAAAAAAAAAAAAAAGAACACTTTCTTGACTTGGACACTTGGAAGTGGAGGGGGGCCAGTGTTCTAGAACCTTGACATCAATATTTGAAATATCACCCACATTTTTCTCTTTCTAGTCTAATATGAGTAAAGTACAACATTCCACGTATGTGTCAGGGGCTGCGCAAGGTGTTTCTTAATCTCAAAATGTACAAGTAATCCGAAATTCATATTAATATAAATTCACGTTACTAATTATGAACAAATAAATGCATTTCTACATAGGATAAAGACTGCACTCACTTTTAATCGTCCACCTTAGGTACATTTGGAAGGTATGGCTCTAGTATTGGGCTCACTACTGGTAAAATAAAGAAATTAATGCTTTTAGGGAAAAGATAGTAACAGACAGTGTCGGACTGGCCAGGGCCGGAATCCCGGCCGGGGCCCCACCCTCAACTTAGTTTCTTTTTTAAATATAATTTTTAATCCTTACGTAAGTATCTACAACATTTTAAAAGGAACCACGAAATTCGGGCCTACATCAGATGCACGTCACTGGGTATTCCCACAGACATCAGAAAGATAACTGTAGATCTTACTACGTCCAGAAGGCCCCCAATACCTTACAGGCTCCTTCCCGAAGGTTACTGCGATGTACAACAGAAATAGCATTTAGAAAACATGGCACATTCGTCATTTCTCGTTCAATTATGATGATCATTATAGCCTGAATTTACAATAGAGCAAACAGAATGGAGCCCCTTTTCTACATTACAGTAATTGAATTTATGTTATCAGTAGGGCTAGGATAATTACACATTTTGCATATGTAAATACATATTAAAGGATTTTTAACGTAAAATGAATATTTCATATTATGTTCGAAAATAAATTGATGAGCATATTTATGTACGCATACCAACACCGAGAATATAATATATTACTTTTTTTTGTTGTTTGTCTTTTCTTTATTTTTTCTTTGCTTTTTTTATTCATTTTTTTATGAAATGTAGTAACTAGCCCATTGTTACCTCAACAATCAACTAAGCAACACGTGCAAGTTTCTTATCTCTTGTACGTCTATTTTCCCCTCCCCTCCAGTCTACCTTGCGCGGGTGCAAAAAGCGACAACCGCTTTGTAATTTTCAATCAGACACTTTTCAGAAGAACAATGCTGAGTTAACTATTACTGATTGCTTGATGCCAGTGTTGTGAAGTGAAGTGTCTGTCATGAAGCAGTCGTATAAGAGTGGTTCCCAGAAAACACGGAACGCTGAAAAAAAAAAAAAAAGTTGTGTGCCTCGGATCCGAAGCAAATGAAGTTGTCATTTCCAAATTCCACTGCCCAAGAACATGAAGATCCACATGTGTCAGCGACATGTATTGAAGGTATTCAACAACAAATAAAATATTTTTATATACAGTATACTCCCGATTATCCGTGTGCGTATTATCCTGTTTGCTGATTATCCGTTCCGAGTTCGGTGTATTTTTAAAATAGAAAAAATAATTAGTTTTGAAGTATTCTCTTATAATAAGAACAATTTTTTTTCTTTTAATGCGTTTTCAAGGGTTATTTTGTCGGAGTTGCTGAGATGAATATTGACACTTTTAATGTTCAAGTTTCTCCACCCCCTGGAAGTGGGAGAGGGTGACAAAAATAATCGTAAACGACCAATATTAATGTCGAATCCATAGTTTACTTTACGGGGTCGCTGAGATGAAGTGATACTTTGTATGCAGTTCACGTTCATCCTCCACTCCCTGGGGAAGGAAGGGGTGGGTGGGAACAAAACCAATTTAGGGTAAGCACCCAATAACTTGTAGTATAATTGTTACAAGATACATCGCAGATTTCATTCATCAACACGGGAGGTGGAACTGTTTACGGAGTAGAAACTGTTTATAAATAATTCCGATTCTTTTTTCGATTTTTCTTCCTCTTTTTCAAGTCATACTTATCAGATGCCGTTGCGACATATTGTCATTGGTATACTAATCGCTATTGCTATCTTGTTGGGCTAGGCACTTTTTCATCTTTTGAGCCAAAGTGACAATATTAATCTCTGATTCCAAAAACTATGGATTTGACACTAATATTGGTAGTTTTCGATTATTAAAATTTAAAATGACACCCCATTCCCCATGTTTTTCTTATGGGAACTTTCCACCCCCATATCTCAGCCCAAGGGTGACCTAGAGACCTGAACCGGCTATTTGGAGCATGCCTCCACAGCTTTAAAACATGTTAAAATTAATGATCCTATCTATAGTGAACACGTTAGGGTAGGTGTCCCAAATATCGCTCC
>JAGDQP010031989.1:6934-21581 GCA_022664845.1 Lepisma saccharinum
TTATTATTATTATTATTATTATTATTATTATTATTATTATTATTATTGGCAGTCAAAGCCATTGAATAGGTATAACAAAAATTGTGTTCATAATGATCCCACATACAGTAAAATTTTTCTCATCTGTGTATGTCTTTTTTTAAATTTCTCCACATTAAAAGTTTTAGATATTACAACATTAAATAAAGAGAAACACATCTTTCTGACAAGGCTGATATTATTTAATTAATAGCAAAAATAAATTAAAACGTAACAGTTTAATAAGTATACCACTTCCTTTTTCAGACTGTACTCTACAACTCTCAGAAAGCTGTCTTTTATATTATTATTATTTAAGAGTTTTCATGTAAATACTAGGGGTTTCAAACTGTTCATGTCATTAGGACATAAAGGTTAAAGGAATGTTCATTGTAATTCTTACGAAAATTAAAATCATATCCATACTGACAAGGTGAATGTCCATTGATTTTAAACACTGCAAAATCCAGAAATTTAACTGTTTTGTCAGTCCTAAGCCTGGAAAGTGTGTAGGAAATCAGTTAGTTAGCGCTGAAATTGTTCTTGAGTTATTGGTGACGGACATAATATTGGTGCTATCAAAATGAGCTGTCAAACCGCAGAAAATTTAAAACAGAATATTTCCTCAAAAAAGTTGTTTTTTGTATAGATTCCAATCCAATTAAATGAAAAACTACTCTGCTTTTCATTACAAATTCTGAAGTTGATGCCCCGTAGAGATATTTCTTGGACGTCACTGGTTCCCAGTATCGTAATTCAATTGCGCATATGCACTTATTCTCTCTCTCTCATTTTCTCTCCAAAGCTCTAAGTTAAATATTTTCCGAGTTATAAACTTAGTACGAGAATAACGCCGTAGACTCTATTGTCTAATCAGCCCATATTTGTAACCCGATATTATGATAAAAGTTATATACATAGACCCCTGTATATTTAGAGCTTGAAATTATACGCCTTGAGAAAAAATATATGAGTAAATTCTTCATTAATTACAAAAAGAAATTATTTGAAGTACAGGTTTCATTACGCTGTATATCGTGCTGCCCTAGTGCTTATCCTGCGAGTGACGTTATCGTCAGGTTCTGTCGAACGCTTCCGAGGATATCCGAAGTTCAGACTGTGCCGCCCTGGGACGTTCAACCTATTTCTGACAATAAGCTTTCCGAGTTAATATTGCTATGTAGTAGCGTGTGTAGGAAAGAATAGAAAATTAACTCTTCTGTTTTCCAGAGATTGTAATGTCTATTTGTTTGCTAGGTCTAAGTACTTTTCGAACTTAGGATATATTTCTGTTTCGTTGTAAGTCACAAAGCGAACAAATGTAGACTGTATAATTTCTATTTGGCGAGTGTTCTTCCTTGTATTAGGATGCCATACTACTGCAGCATATTCTAACTTCGACCGAACATACGCTGTATATAAATTTTTTAGAACATTAATATTTGAAATATCGCTTCCTCATCTCAATACAAACCCGAGTTTCCTGTGAGATTCACTAATAATGTGGATATCAAACAAGAGGTTGTGCTTTCAGGTCACACACCAAGACCCGTAATAGAATCTACTCGGACCAATGGTGAATCATTAATATTGTAATCGAATTTCAAATTGTTCATCTTTCTCGTATAAGACTTTACACTACATTTTGTAATGTTTAATAACAACATGTTTGTTTTGCACCAATTGGAGACTGCAATGATGTCGTTTTGTAAGGCTACAGCATCCGATTCGGAAGAAATACTGCGATAGATTTTTAAATCATCTGCATACAGAAGTTTGTTAGAAGATGTTATTACAGCAGGCAAGTCATTTGCATATAACAAAAACAAAAGAGGTCCAAGGTTCGATCCCTGTGGTACACCAGATTCTACGACCTATTTATCGGTTATAATAATTTAGTAACGCACACGGTGTTTTACGATGGCACAAATAAGACGCTACTAACTGACGAAGTTTCTCTGAAAAGTTGAAACTTACAAGCTTACTAAGAAGGATATCGAGAATAGTGACATCAAAGGCTTTCGAAAAGTCTGTATAAATTACATCTACTTGACCTTTATTATCTATTTGTGTTTTTAAGAAATGTGTAAATTCAACAAGGTTAGTTGCTGTCGATTTCTTTGGCAAGAAGCCATGTTGGAAGGGAGAAATAATTGGACGAACATGTGAATATATTTGTTCATATATAATAATTTGGAATACTTTGGCTATTGGGCGATAATTCTTAGGATCATTACTCGTGCCAGCACTTTTTTGGCATGGACAGATATCGGCAAGTTTCCATTTGGTAGGGAATTCACAGGTAGCTATTGATTTGTTGAAAATTGCTTGAAGCGGATATTTCAGTATTTCAATACAGCCTTTGATAACATAGGGCGGTATTCTGCCAGGTCCAAAAGATGACCGAGGTTTCAGTTTCTTTATAGCTTTTTCAAGGTCCCTCAGTTTGACGTGTTCCAGGGATAATTGGTCTAAGATTTCGGAACTACTGCGTTGCGTTAGAATATCAAGATTATATTTTGACACGTTGTGTGTCACTTGAAAATTTTTCATGAGTACATTCGCAGTAGCTGTGTCGTCACTTAAGGACTATCCCTCGTAATTAAGTACGTTGCATTCCGACTTCCTTGTTTTATTTTTTACGTATGTTCAAAAGCTTTTAGGATCAGTTAGAATGTTAGTCTCGCAATTATGCAAATATGTTTTATAAGCATTAGATATTTCTCTATTGGAAAGAGCACGCAATTCCATTTTCTACGATGGTATATCTTTCTCCTGACGAGTTTGATTATGTAATTTGAAAACCAGACCGCGGATACTTTAGTTTAGATCTTTTACGTGGTATATATATTTATCGAAAATGGCATACAAATATATTATAGAAATAATCGACAACTTCGTCGACAGTTAAGCTATCAGATACACTATCCCAATTTGGTAATGAAATGTCGCGATATAATTACTCGTAACTGGCTTTGAAAAAGTTGTAATCTATTGTTTGTTGTTTAGTTGTATTTTTGATTTGTTTGGTGTATAGAAATTCAGCTAATAATGCAGGATAATGAACATCTTCAGAAACGATCGACTCATGTTCATGTGTTACAATAATAGCGTGAAAGTTAGAAAGCACTAAATCTAATGTTTTCCCATATTTGTTTCCAACATTGTTAAGATATTTTAAATTGTAAAAATTCGTCAAGTTATATAATTCATGACAGACTGTTGTTGAGCTAAGAAAATCGAAATCACTTCCTGTCACTTCTGAAATATTATAATCGCCTATTACGATAAAGATAAAAGATAAAATGAATTGTATGGGCGGTAACAGCACTATGGCTTACGCCCGTCCCGATACGGGGGAAGCCCCTTATCTTTGTCACGTCTAAAAATAGCTGTTAACTAAAATCATAAAAGCATATAAAAGATGAAGATGTAAGCTCTTCAGAAAAATAAAATCGTAGTAAATCTAAAGATGTAGATGGTCTTTAGCATAAAAGGTAAAACCGTGAGGGCTGTAAATAGGCCTTCACAAAAATAAAATAATACTACATAAAACATAACAGCTATGTGACATAATCATCTCAGAGAGACGGAGATAAACCTGTCTCACGGACATAACTAAAAACTCTCCGCAACATACCTGGTTCATCCCCTAGCAATGACGCCATGTCATTGGGGATGTTATAACGTTGTCTGAGATGATTATATCCGGGACAATCTAAAAACATGTGACGAATACTTAAAACCACATTGCAATGATTACAATGTGGTGGATCCAATCGTCGTAACAAATAACCGTGTGTCAGCCGACTGTGTCCTATACGTAGACGACATAAAAGGACTTCTTCACGCCTACTCTCTCGGCAAGAGGATTTCCATGGAGCAACAGTTACCTTAGTTTCTTTCAGTTTATTAACAGCTACGTCATCCCATCGTCGCTGCCATTCATTTCGCGTAACCTGCCTATAATATATCATCATGTCCTGAAATGGGACGTGATGAATGTCAATGTTAGCTCCTAAAGAGGCCTGACGAGCAGCTTCGTCTGCCAATTCATTACCATGGATACCAACATGACTTGGTATCCACGAAAAGACAACCTCACCACCGCCAGAGCAGATGGCGTGTGTCTTACAGAGAATATCTTGCACGAGCGGATGTTTCGAATACATATTGTCGAGGCTTTGAACAACACTCTTCGAATCTGTACAAACAAGGATGCGGTTGAAACCATGAACAAGACTAAAATCCAAAGCCTTTAAAAGAGCATATAGCTCAGCAGTAAAAATACTGGCTTTGGGATTAAGACAAAATTGGCGGGCTTCCCCCTCTACAACAAACGCGCATCCAACAGATTCATCTGATTTGGATCCATCTGTAAAAACAGAGATAAAACGTGGGTACTGACTCTGCATCGCACGAAAACGCTGCTGGAACTCAATCATGGAGGTCTCCGATTTCTTGAAAGGTGACAAAGATAGATCAATCCGTGGGCGGACAAGTGTCCACGGATGACGGAGACTAAAACGGACAGGACAGACAGTTGGGCGGTCTGCATTAAGATTCTCCAATATCGCCTATTACGAGAATACTACTTTCTGGTGGTAATACACTGTATACATAACAAAAATAATCTTTATACACTGATAAAGGAGAAGCAGGTAAGATATAAACAACACATACAAACATACAAGTAACATTATTTACAAAAACTTTGGCTAGGGCACAATCTATACCAGGAATACCAGGGGAGGAAATTATCAGCACTCGAAATTTTTTATTTACAGCCAACAGAACCCCACCACCAGATGTTTTTTTTTTTATCAGAAGCAGGTAGATTTCTATCAGTTCTTATCACAACATACCTTGAATAAAAAAGTTCACAGTCAAAATGACTGTCAGTGAGCCAAGTCTTAAATAATGTAAATCCATGATAGTTGTTGTTTAAAAATGTTTTTAGTTTGGTACGAAGGCCACGTGTATTCTGTATGTATACGCTAAAGTATGTTTGCCTTCTAGAGGTTGCACTTTCAATTGGGTTTAAAGAATCACTTCCCCCAGCACTTTACAATCACCCCCCTTCTTGCCTGATACTCTGATTCAGGTAACTTCTTCATTTTGATCTCTTTGATGTCATTTCCAACTTTGGTTATTAAAAAATTGATCTGTTTATATGCCGAAATTAATCTTCCGTCACGGTATTTTCGCTAAGAGCTGTCCATCTGTTTATCGAGCATTGATTAACAAGTAAATAGGTTCTAAATCTCCCGTCATATACCTATTACAAGTTCTAAAAACAAGTGTGTACACTTGGATTAAACTTTGAAAGCATTTGTTTCAATGATTTAACTTTTCATCACTTTTTGTAGATACATTTTTCACCGCCGAAATAGGTTTTAATGCAGTTTATTTTTTTTTCCACACAGGTTAGAGGATATCAATAAACAAGATCCGTCAAGTTGGTCCCACCCACAAAAGATACGCAGAAACAAATAGCAGTGGGTGGGGTTAACTTAATGTCAAGTTAGCTCCACTCATCAAGAAATTTTAGACACATTGCGACCCAACCACGTTAGATTCTTAGTGTATGTTAGTGCATGTTACACTAAAATGAGTGTTCCATTCTTAATCGATATATAGGGATGGCTTAACGTCAAGTTAGCCCACCCATAAAGAATTCTTAGACGCATCCAAACCTAAATATATTCCTCACTAGTGTTGCCCACGAGACGAGACAGAGAAATGTCTATGGAAAACGAGACGAGGCAGAACTCTCGTAATATACAATATACATCTTTTCGAGACGAAACACTTACTGGACAAGACATTTTCGAGAAGAAAAAGCCTCAATCTCGTCTCGTGGGCAACACCATTCCTCGCTTTTCTTGCTTTTTCTGTAGATTTAATATATTTTATCGATAAAACAAAGCTAACATTAATTTTTTTCAGTATTTTGTTCTGTTTTATTAAAAATCCTTCAGAAAATTACTTACAAGTTGCAGTTTTGGACAACTTGTCACGTTTCCTTTCTCAAAATCTCTTAAACTTTAAAACCATTTGGACAATCGATATTTCAGAACGTTTCATAGGGAACCTAATAATCGTGAAGCTTGTTTCCAAAAGGTACCAAATCCATCTCAAGAAATTGTCGAACAAATAAAAAAAAAGGATTGCTAAAATTAGAATGACTTTGTTTATTCTTTCCTCACATATGCTGAGGAAACAAAGTCAAAATTATGAACAATATACAAAGTAACTTTAATTTTAGGAATTCTGGATGCCGTTTTCTTATTTCCTCAACAATTTCTTGAGATGGATTTGGTACCTTTTGGAAACAAGCTCAACTTTTGTTGGAGTGTATAATCCAGATTCGTCCGCTATATGAATGATAGAAAATCTTTATAGATATATATATCCGCAAAGGAGACACAACACAAAATGTCTCTTTAAGTAATGAATTAAGACAATATAAAGAAAAAACCCAATTGAAGACGTGATTCGAGAAAAGACCCAAGTCCATGAAATGATTTTTTTTTGCACTGTGGCAGAGTCGCATACTTTACAGAGTTGTTAATATCTTTGCCAACAAGAGGCTTCCAAATCCTGCTGTTTACACATCAAAATGTATCATTAAAATCCATGAGATTTAGAAAGGGACCCCCAGTCCACGGAGGGTTGGGCCTTTCTTTAGATCACAGTGTGAAAAAATCATTTTATGGACTTCGGCCCTTGGTCGAATCACGTCTTCAATTAATGAAAATAATAAAATAATAGAATCTAACACAGACTTATTAGCCTGGTGGAGGAGACGCACTGGAAGGTTTTTGACTGCAAACAGCAAGACTTTGACCAGTGAAGACCTCAAAGACTAAAAGTGAATAAGAAAGGAAAAAATACGTCTTTTCTTATTGTGAGCCAAGTTTAGAGCGGACAAATCATACGTCAATTGCTGATCTGTTAAGGATGAATTCGAAGTGACATTCTAGTTAACTCAATGCAACATATGCGATACAATTATGTATTATGCAAGTATTTTTTTTACAACGAACACAAAGCCGCTGTAGCTCAGTTGTAGAGCGTAGGGGTAGAATTCCGGAGGTCGTAGGTTCGATCCTAGTGATCGACCATCCTGACTGAGTTTTTTCCAGGGTGTTTTCCTTAGTCACACCAAGCAAATGCCATGATGGCACCTTCAACATAGAACCTGGCCAAGACCTTTCCGAATCCTTTCCACTCCTCTATCCCGGCCTGAGTCTTAGATGCCTAAAGGCTATAAATTAAATTCAAAATTCATTTTACACCGAACATTTTAAAACCATACAATCGACTCCGCCGGCTGAGTCCTCTGTGTCAGTGGGAAAAGTACATGTTTTTAATTATTCTGAAGCTGTATTCGATATTACCTACATTGAGAGTAAGTAATCTTGAATGGATCACATATAAGTTTAGAATTGGGGAAACTGTTGGTTTTTCGATTCTGGATTCCATGGAAATTATAGAGAAAGCCAAGAAAACTGCAGACTGTGCGAGGAGACATTGGTGTTAAAGTGCTTAAAAGTTTAAAGCAGTACTGGTTGTGAAAGCTTTGTATGGGGCTCATATTGTCAGGGGAGAAGGAAGTATCCATCCGGAAGATACTCCTGAAAACTTAGCTTAGTATCATGAGACGCACTATGCATCGAACAGAATCCAATTTTAACCAGCCATAACTATTCAATTTTAACAGAAATCATTATTAGAACCATGTTACGACTATTTAATATTACATATTTGAAGCGTTTTAGCTACTATTTATATACATATTGTGCAGTTTTATCTTGCATATAATTCCGTACTCTTGTAATGTTTCTTGTGTGAACTAATGAGTTCAAAAATTACTCTAAATGTCTGTATTTGTATATTTTATAACGAAGACGTCAGTTGAGGAATATGAAGCATATTTTCAGTTTATCGAATCTAAATACATTTAGGTTGAACTATCCCGATTACCGTATTGGTGACTTCAGTCTATCCCCTGCTGAACCTGACTTATTCAAAGCTTCAATTGCGTATCAAAGCTAAAATCCTTTAATCATGTGAGAAATAGTTATGATAGAACATTGGACGACTTGATATTAACCAATTTAGGTAACGTAATCGTTGAAAGAGACAGCAACCTTTTGGTTAAGGAAGACCCTTAGCATCCAGTTTTAACCATTACTATAAAACAAAAGCGCTTACTAGGTCCTAAAATATTAGCGAATATAACTTTCGCAAAGCAAAGTTTCACTAATTGTGCACCGAATTCGGGCATGCGGATTGGTACATATCATGGTATCAATGCTACAATTGACAACGTTTACAGTATCATTTACAAAATATTTGACAAATGTATACCATGAAAGAAATAATCATAAAAGACATATCCCTCCTATTGGTTTACCATGGATATTATTAGAAAACCGAAAATTAAATTAAGTCATTACAAGATACAAGAAATTTAGGCAAAGGTTGAGGGATTTAAACTATCGTTAACAACGAGTTTTGTAGATTAAGAACTGAACTCAAGCGAGAAATTAGATAAAGAGTAACTTCTGAAGCGGCAATATACTCTCATCCTTGTAAGCTGTTGTGTTTCGTAAACAACAAAAACTCGGCATCTTAATACAAGTTTATGACTGTATAATAATTTCTAGCAATTCAGAAATTTGAAGTGCCAGCCAGCTACTTTTTAGTCAACATTCAGTTGTGGAAATGCACAATCCAATATACGTTTTAGTAGTGGAACGTCTCTTGTGGCTAATATCTTAATATCTCAGATGCATTACCTCTTTCAACCATACAGGTAGAAGTAATCGATACAGCGATCAAACGTCTAAAATCCAAGATATCCATTGGACTGGGTCGGTACCTAACTACATTAAAAAAGGATGCAATGAACATTTTGTGTTGCCTCTCTATATTTTGTTTAATCTTGCTACTAAAACCTCTGAATTCCCTGACAAATTGAAAATAATGGTCCATCTCTAAATCTGGTATAACAGAGATGTAAGTAATTTCAGACCGGTGATCGTACTTTTTCAGTTTATTTTGTATCAACGCATCTTTCATCATGTCAGACCAATAATCACAGAATTTCGACATGACTGAGTTAAGAGAAGGTCTACTGTAACGAACCTTCCTAATATTTTACTGCTCATACACTTGGCAGAGGAGGGCAAATTGATGTCATTTACACAGCCTTCTCCAAGGTTTTTGGTATGCTCAATCATGGCAAAATTAAGTTAGTTGAATTTTACTCTGCAAATAATCACACCTTTCTCATCAGACTTAAAAACAGAAGAGAAGTGGTCATCTATAAAGGGTACAAATCTGCTGGATATACTCAATTATCAGGAGTACCACAGGGCTCCAATCTGGGTCTCTTACCATTTCTTTTATTTGTAAATTATCTTCCAATAAACTGCCTTGACCATGCTAACAAAACATGTATTTTAATTTTATCAGCCTTGACCATAGAAGAGTACTTCAAGGTGTGCTATTGCTCTGTAAAATATTAAATAACAAAATAGATTGTCCTAAATTACTTTGATGCCTAAAGGTTCGAGTTCTACTCGGTAAAACTCGCGTCCAAAATTGTGATCTTCTTCACTAGAACCAACATAATGAATAAGTCACCAATATGGAGGATTGGTGCCACCTATAACATTGTAAGTAAATTGACAAAAGAAACTGATTTAAAATGCCACTAATAGGAAGAAGTTTAAACTACTTGTAGTAAAACTGTTTCCCAGTTTGTGAAGTAATAACGCTTAATCTTACTTTTCTAAATATATACGTCCTTTTGCATCCTCCTTCCCTCAAAAGAAACAATTTAGTGTATAAACTAAATAATGTCTCCAAAAATCCCAAGCAGCACAAGAATATGGGAACGATATCCGACCAGTACTGGGCCAATAAAGCGGATATTAGGAGCGTATCCTGCAGACTATCTACGCTACCAACGCAGTCTAAGCTTGCAAATAAATATTTTAATCTGCACAAATAATATTTATTTACATGAAAGAGAGACCAGAACACCTATCATCATCATCATCAGTACTATGTGTTACCTCCGTGCCCTCTTTGAAAATCGTATTACTTTGGCTAGTATATATTCGAATTTGACGTATTATATTTGAAGGATGGCTCCTTAGCAGAGTGGCTAAAATAACGGCTAAATCACAATATTGCAGGTTCGAATCCAGCTGAAGACAAGTGAAAATTTTTCAACTATAAATGAAGAAGAGTCGATTAGAATCAATATCGACAATATCGGCAAAAGTGTTTGGCATTAGATATTGACTGATATTCGATAACATCGTGAATCGCAAATCGTGCGTTATTGATATAGGGCGATCCTGATGTGCTACTGGGGGGTGTATAATGTACTCTCAGAGACGAACCTCAAATCAGATAAAGATATCTACTTTGCACATGCTCCTCCCCTACCACTCGCTATATTTTGGCTCAACAGTTACTTCCCAATTTTGACAATTCGTCACTCTCCAACAGTGTCTGTGGAAAATCAGTGTAGCAGACTTAATATTTTTCACACCACGTTCAGATGTTTTATTTCCATGGAAGTTTTGTATTAACATTTGAACATCTGTGTCTCTTGAGCATTCAAGTAATTTGTCTCTTACATCTTATTTTCTCAATTTTCAATTCAGGTTCTTTGTCGTCTTCGATTAGAGTACAGAGCACGTACTCTGAACACAAAGATATACACAAATACACATGGATATCTCCGGATGGCAAAATTCTTAACCAGATCGATCATGTATTAGTAAATAGACGAAGGTACACCAATATAATGGATGTTAGGTCTTACAGAGAAGGTGACACCGACCATCAGTCAGTGATCACAAAATTGAGAGGAAAAGCTATGCATCGTGAACAGAGAAGGCAAAGGATAAAAAAAACTGAAATTCGAAGCCGAGCTTAAGAGCAGATTACCAACTGGAAATCTCAAATAGGTTTGAAATATTAGCCGCCTCTAATACTAATAAAGACGACATTAATAATGAGATTAATGTAAGTAAGATGTGGGAGGCAATTCGTGATATAGAGAAGGACACAGGGAAATGAACAGGTAGGTGGGAAGGAATACCAGAAAGACAAGCCTTGGTTTGATGAAGAATGCCTTAAATTTTATGAGGAACGGAAACAAGCAAGGCAACGATGGTTAAGTAACAAAACGAAGTAAATACCAAACCATACAGTAACGCGAAACGCTACACCACACGGGGGTTCAGAAACAAAAAGTGAAAATATCTGACGCAAAAGATTCAAGAGATAGAGGAAAATGTACAAAAAAATGTGCAAGGGGGTAAACTCGTTAAGGAAAGGTTACCTGCCTAGATTAGGAATGATTAATAATGAACGCGGAGATCTTCAAGCAGATCAGACTAAAATTGTCGAAGTGTGGAAAAATAATTTTTACAAACTTTTTAATGCACACAACGGTGAACGAACAGGAATTTAAAATCTATGCTCGAAACTAGCGACATCGATGTCGAAATGTCGATAAAGAAATAGAAAATTTTCAAATCACCGGGAATAGTAACATCCGAATTAATTAAAGCGGGAGGAACGACACTAATCAAGGAATTGAATAAATTGATGGTGCTATATGGAGAAAGGAGGAGCTCCCAAAGGAATGTAAAACCTCAATAATGGTTCCAGTTTATAAAAAAGACTATAAATCAGACAGTAATAATCACGGCGGAATCTCATTACTCCCAACTCGTTACAAAGTACTAAGTAATATCCTGCTAACTCCTCTAAAGGTATACGTAGATGAAATAATTGGAGATCACCAATGTGCATTTAGAAGAAATAGATCCACGTTGGACCAGATTTTCGCCTTGAGACAAATTTTCGAGAAGAAATGGGAATACAATGGAACGGTTCAGCAACTATTATTTGATTTCAAGAAAGCATATGACTCTAACAAAAGGGAAAAACTATACAATTGGAATTCCGAAATTAAAACTTGTTCAGCAAGCAAGAATGTGTCTCAGCGACCCCATAAGCAGAGTACGGATAGGTAATCATATGTCAGATAGTTTCGAGATCAGCAACGGATTGAAACAAGGCGCTACCTTGTCACCACTACTGTTTGTTTAACTTTGCTTTAGAATGTGCGATTTTAAAAATAAAAGAGGACAAAAAGGGACTAACATTGAATGGTTTGAATCAACTGTTCCTATACGCGGATGATGTAGATTTAATAGGGGAAGATATAGATGCACTTCAAAGCAACACCGAGGTCTTAGTAAAAGCTTGCGATGAGATAGGTCTACAGGTAAACATTGAGAAAACAAAATACGTGATAACAAGCCGAAACGCTGAGAAGGAAGGAAATAGATACATACCAATTAAGAATGAGAACATAGAGAAAGTAAACAAATTTAAATACTTTGGAATACATGTAACAAACAAAAACGAGGTCACGGAAGAAAAAAAAGTCGCTTAGCATAAGGTAAAACATGTTTGTACTCAGTCCAGAAACTCCTAACCTCGTGCATTATCTAAAAAATGAAATTGAAAATATGCAATTGAAATTGAAATTGAAACTGTTATTCTGCCGGTAATACTTTACAGTTGCAAAAGTTGAAGTGTTGGACCCTAGTAGATGAACATAAATTACGTGTGTTTGAAAATAAGGTCTTGAGGAAGATATACATGCCGAAATGGAACAAGATGACTGAAGAATGGAGGAGGCTTCATAATGAGAACTCTACGGACTTTACGTCTCACCCAATGTTGTAAAAATAATGAAATCGCGACGACTAGGATGGGCAGGCTATGTAGCTCGAATGGAGGAAAAACGAAGATTATGTTTCATTGTGGTTGGAGAGATGGATAGAAAGAGGACCGTTGGGAAGACCGAGACGTCGTTGGGATGACAATTTTAGAAGTTATCTTCGAGAACTAGGTGTTTGTGATGCAAAGTGACTTGATGTTGTTCAGAATATAATCCAATGGCGAAAGTTTGTTACTGCGGCGATGAATTTGCGAGTTCCTTAAGCCATAGAGTTAGTTCGTTAATGTAATACAAAAGGAGCAAATTACTTCCTGTGTTTTAAATCATGTTGATGAACTATATATTAATAGTAACTAATTTTAAGTTTATCTCGGGGTCAATGAAAATCGCTACACGCATCGCATCCGACCCGCGGATCGTGGGCTGGATACCCTTTCATATACGAGAAGTATTTTTCTCGTGAGAGAGTCTATCAGTATACTGCCAGAAGAAATCATGAATGTCAATCCAGATTAACACGGCCGGGAAGAAAGTGATGGGTGTTTGAGACCTGCAAAATCCTTTCTACCTCTACCAGACCATCCGAAGATCAAGGAGAAAGGACGTGTTTCATCCATGTTTTGCAAGATAGAGATAAGAATGACAACTGTTTGCTCTTTGAACAAATTACCACGCAAGAAGAGCAGTTAGTCAATTACAAGCAAATCGTTATTTGATGTGCAGATGTACGTAATGTTGATTATGACTTTTTAATACTCTCCTGTAAAATCAATTAACTGGACAAAACACGTTCTTTTCCCGTGGTCTTCATGTGTTAAAAGTGTATGTTGCAAGGATTGTAAAATGAAACAATGCAATTGCAGAAAACACTCGACGGTTTCTGGAGGTCAACATGGAAGGTCGGCCTGCGCACTGTTTGGTTTTAAGGATGTTCAGGAGGGTGAAAAATCTCTGTGGGTGACTATTGAGATCGCTCACCATGTGTTCCACGAGGTAGACGGCAGTTCTGTATCACCATTTATGATAAATACAGGTTTCCCGGAGTGTCCGAATACCTTTGATCATATAGTGTATGGCCTATACAGATTATGGAATCTGATGCCATATTTGAGTTCAGTTACTTCAAAAACATATAGTTTGACACCGAAATGACCTTTCTAGGTGCTTTTGTTCACGAGATATCGTATATACACATTTATATATAGGCAGCGGCCATTTTGGAAAATGACGACTGTACGGAAAATGTCTCATTTCTCAAAATGTGTACCCAAGACAAAATGAGTAAAAACACTTCTTAGTAAATGATAAAAAACATGAAACTCAGTACACCCACATTTTCTAAGGACCTATACGGTGGATACAGAACTACTATAGATTTTTATTTAACGGTTTTCGAACGACCAGCGCACCCAATACCTATCGAACGTTGGGAAATACCTATCGAAATATAAATCGTACTTTCTATAGAAACTAATGAAAATCCAGAGATATATGAAACGAAATTCCAAAGCCATTGCAGACATACAATAAATCAGATCAGATCAGTTAAAATATTTGCTCTCTACGAACCATGAGATTCTGAAAGGATACCACTATCTACGGTATTAGAGACGGACAATAACATACATAGAAACCATTACTATATAATTAAAAGAAGAAAAAAAAGAGAAACAAAACTAAATACTGATAATGCGAGCATATCGAAGGAAATGATAAACGCTCTAGAGCAAATAAATAAATAATAGGTCAAGAATTTGGTACACTATACCGATAAATGACAGAAGACAATCAATCAGGTAATGATTAAAAAAATATTTGCAGTCTCGAAACATACTGAAA
>JAGDQP010031990.1:0-19006 GCA_022664845.1 Lepisma saccharinum
ATATATATTAAATTTTTAAACACAAGAATAGTCTCTAATAAAATTTTGATATTACTTTTATGGGTCCCAAAATAAAAATAAATATTCAAAAATTTAAATATGAAACAGCACACAAAATATTTTTTTAAATTACAAATAGGAGCCTTAGATATAATGCTGCACTGGGATTTATAGTTTACTTGCTAATAAAAACCTATAAACTCAATAAATAATAACCACACAATTGTATCAAAATATGTCCATGTAATAACCTTCTCCTACTGCCTGTTAGTCCAATCCTTTCACATATATTTATATTTTCTTCAAATATAACAATACATATTTTTGAAAGTTCTAGGAAAGGTCCTTGATTTATACTGTAATTGTTTAGAGCAAATTGCGTATTTGCAGTTATCGACAGTAATCCTGGAAAAACAGAGTAATGAATTTTACGTTAGTGAATGTTGAAAGTTTTCAGTTCTAGCTTGAGTTTCGAAAATGTGTTTCTGCAGTTTCCCATCTTAACCATACCTCCAAAGTTGATTAAGTGTTCCTTGCAGCTTTCGAGATTGCTTAGGTTTGCAGAAATACAAAATATTCTCAATGGATGGGATTCCGATGACTAATTATCGAACTGAAAACTTATTTAAATGTGGTGTAATTCGTGAGGTAGCTTCGACCAACGACTTTCCTATTCTCTATAGCGTGTTCTGATATTTACGTGTGAATAGTAATTTTTGTTAACTGTTAGTATATGTTATTCTTGTATGATCTCTTATTTTGTTTACTGCAGTACCATGTAATACTCAAACGTATTTACCGAGCGTCCTAATATGAAAATGTAGCTAGCCGAATCGTTCATCGTTCCACCCTTCTATGATGAATTGATTGATAGACTCGCACAATTTATTTCTACTCTGTTTTTGGTGACTTCAAAGAAATATGGTATTAGGAAAATGTGTATGTATTTAACTGGAACTATATCTTTGTACCATGTTTATAATTAACTTGTTCAATATGATTACAAACGAAGCGTACGTGAACTCAAGTGTAAGTGTATTTTCTTTTTTGAATTTAGGGATATCATGTAGATGTTACCTCTTAAAGTAATAAACTACTCGTTACGATATTGTATAAAAGGTGCAAACTAAGAAAATATAGAGAGCAATGCACAATTTTAGTCTTGCATGCCTCAAGGAATAAGATTTAATAATAAAATTGTGAACGTTTTTTGAAATGCACAATTTATTTTTAAACAGAAGGGTGTCACCCAGTCCAGTTCTGGTTGTTAAGTAGACATGCAACACGTTACCCAAGTGCTGATGACATTGAAGATTTTAACAATACACTACCTGAACTCCGTGATGAAGTTATAAGAAACCATGAAGAGTATAACCGTAAGTTCTTCTAATATTTAATATTAGATACTTTTGAAAATTTAGGTATAATCCTGAAGAAAGGTCTAAAACAACTACATCCTTGTTATAAACGTCATTAGAATATTTTCCTATATACAGCGATGACTAACTTTATCCAACTCTTCAGACAAAATTATTCCTAATAGTAACAATGTATATAATATTGAAGATGGAGTAATTCAGATTCCATCCACGTAAACAAGAAGTTCTGAATCACCATGACACACGCATAAAATTAAAGTCACATACAGCCTCATTTTAAAAATATTAGCCTTCCTCAACATTAATTTCATTTATAAAGATGTGGTATTTTTCCTTGGTCAAAATGTATAGAAATTTGTGGCAAGTGTGTTGGAACTTATTGCATATATACCAAACATTGAATTCTAAACCAGAAATGCAATAGTGATCGATTTCTAATTGTTTTTATTTCTTATGTTTCTTTAAGAAACGTAAAAAAATGAATCTTTAAGAACTATCCAAAAAGTGGAGCCAAATTTATAGATTTCTCCACCTTTACATATCATGAAGAATGAATAGCACATCTTTGACTTGAAGTTACTGTGGCCAAGGGTGGGGTCTGCTGTGATCTATTGGACGAAGTGTGTATTGAAGTGAAGTTTGCGCCATCTGAAACAGAGGACAGATTTCTAACGCTAACTCTTAATAACATGCACATTAACTATTATAATTTGAGACCAATTCCGTTACTGCATTTGTTAGATTTTACTGGCAAGTTCGATGTCATATAATCACTTTTCAATTTAAAAAAAAATAACCACAAACTAATATGGCTGTTTATAAGGAAGTATACTACTGTTGTTATAGAGTAAATGGTTACTTAAAGAGATGACACCGTGAATCGATCATGGCTTGATTACCTGGTTTAGGAAGGAAAAGAGTAAATGTCTTTGAACCTCTTATTGCATCAACAATAGACAGTTTTTACCATATATGTTAGCTACATAACACTATATAAATATTCAGTATACTTAATTTAAAAAGATGTTTGGAAATGTATATTCTTATTAGTACATTTCTCCTGTTCTTTTGGCGCTGTAGGTGGACTTCTTTGTGAAGATGATTTACTTAATTTAAAGACTTGGGACCTTGATATTCCTCCTGGTATTGATGCTGATTTAACAGAAAGTGGAGAAGAGGAACTTTTTAATTTGGCCAATCGTTACCAAGGAAGATATCCTTCACTTCTCAACAAAAAATACGTCGAGGAAGATTATGTTGTGAGTAACACTGGGCAAGGATCAACAAATTGAACCATTATATCTAATATAATATCTTCTGTGATGGTTCATATATTACAAAGTTGACAATGTTTAGTAAAATGAAATATAAATACCGGATATCAGCTCCGGTAAAATTAAACGCTCATGAATTACTAATTTCTCTACGTTCACTTTCTATCTATCACGATTTGAATCTGAATCAAGAAATGAAAGATATTTACTGCATTTACTTAATATATACACAAGACAGTCACACAAATAAGTTCTTTAGTTTTCTCGCATGAGTTGATTTTCAATATTTGAAGATAGAAGGAGTTAATTACATTTGCAGACACTTTCAATAATTAAATAAACTTACATTACCTTCGAGGCTTTTATACATCAATGTATTAGTCGGTATAGAATACAGAGAGAGGACGGTGAATGAAGCCGATGACCCTAATTGAAGGGTCAGGAAAGACCCTTGAAACACCTGTGACTGGAAACACCGGCCGCTGGATTAAAATTTGGTACCATCCGAATGCGAAGCCACGTTTATAGTCTTCTCGTTCTCTACAAAGAAGTTTGTGAGGATTTTAGAATACATTAAATTATCTTCTATATCAACAATTATTACGATTGTCTAATTGTGCTGGTAATATTGATTATAGTTTCTGATTTAACTCAAATTTATTGTTAGCCCATGGATGACAAGTTCACTCTAAAAAGAAGGTCTAATTTATATTACCTCATGTATTTACAACTTATTTTCAAGAGAAATCCAGTAGGTATAGAGTTAATAACCTTAGATTTGTTGGAAATATTCAAGAAAGGGTTTTCATAATATGCAAACATACAAAAAAAATGTGGTTGATAGTTTTCAATTATAATGGCATGCTTGTAATTTTTAAACGATGTTCTGTTTTTAAAAAAAATAACTTTCTCGAAGTTGCTACATAGTTGTTTGAGCCTTGCATTCTGGTTTATGTTTTATTAATGTTTTTCTACTATTCCATTCCTAGTTTCGAGTAACCACCAAAATTAGGACGTACCAAAGTGCCTTAGCATTCAGTAAGGGATTGTTTGGAAACATCGATGTGAACATTCCAGAGCCAATTCAAGATGATCCTATATTGAGAGTATGTATATATAATTTATAATTTGGTCGCTCAAAATAGGACTTTAGGTTCAGCAGGTAGAAGTGTATGTGTGTGCATTTGCTTTTGATTTATAATACAATACAATTTTATCACGTAGCCGCTCATATTTAGACGCCTTCTGCTTACAAATTGTTTATTAGCAGAGATCTGGTTTAATACAAACCAAAATGTTTAATTTTGTTTCTGTTGCGTAATGCCTCTTTCCTTGTGACCGCTAACACACGTTTCTATCCCAAGAGATTGGATTTTTATCTAGGAGCTATTGTGGAGTAATTAGAAGAAAAAGAGGATAGCACAATTTTGCACACAAACACACACACACACGGAGAGAGAGAGAGAGAGAGAGAGAGAGATTGCATTGATGATCTTACTAACAGCCCGTACTTGTAGTTACATGCAAAGATAACGGACATATTGACCTATAAACGAATATACCAAATTTTCATTTTACCTCACACGTTAGTGCAAGATGAACATTCATTTGGCAGAAGATGTATACTTACATTATACTTAACACATAAAAACACAATAATGAAATAATTTAAAAGAGAAACTTCATGACTGCATTACCTGTAACATGACTAAAATACACTGTCAACAAGTATAGAAGTATTTCGACCACTTCAGAAAATAGTTTTACAATTTTAGCATATCGATACTATCTACCTGAATGTACAAATTATTCTTACCTTATATGATAATGAAACATAAACCCATTTATTGCAGTAATGTCTTTACGTTTTGTGCGAAATTAAAACATTAACACATGACCCACATTCTATTGAACATTAACCACATACCCGTAACGCAGTTGATAGAGCATTTTCTCAGCATTTCGTAGGTCCTAGGTTCGATTCTTGAAGCCGCCATCCTGGCTTCTTTTTATATGGACTTTTCTCAGTCACACGAGAGTACTAATTATACATAATTCTTGTGTGACTACATTCTATTCAAGAGCAATGTTAAAAGGAATTAGTGTCTAATCCGAAAACTATTAGAATTGTCTTATTTCAAGCACTGCAGTTACGGCATCTATCCCAGCCTTCTTGGTACGACGCTATTTCACCTGTTTCCTGCAACACACATAACTTGTTTCTGGTTCAGTCTAAGAAGCTACTTGATAGTCCAAACTGTACAATCCTAGTGTCTTTCCCACTCTGTGCCGGAATGTAGCCCAATCCTAAACTATTTACTTAATATAGGAAACTACTTTTAGCTAAAAAGAAAAGTGTTTTCATTTTAAAGGTACATGCTTCGTCTGCACTTGGCAGATAGTAAGACATTTAATTCACTGCCTTAGAGAGCACACTGACTAGTTCCTTCACACCATATAAGATATCCATATAGGGTCTTAGTTATGAAATTACACTACTGTAGGGATCTTTCACCGAGGGACACCTTTCCTCAGATAATTAGAATAATTTCTAGAATGATACAATTTACAAGATGTCTATGTGAATGGACTTGTTCCAGTAAACCAAGATGGAACAGTTCGCAAGCGATAGTGTAACTATAAGAAGCGGTGATAACCGCTGCTACTAGTGTGCATAATGCCTGCAGGGTAACAAGGACGTGCAGTTAACCCATTTTAAAGGGGATGTGCGATACCCCTTTCAGAAAGTTAATTCTTCTTCCTGAGATCACGTCAGTAATTAATTTTAATGTATTTATTGTATTTAGGAATCCAAATCTAAGGTCGGGATAGAGAAGAAGAAAGGATGCGACAAAGAGGGGACCACCCCGGTAGCACGCAAACGAGTTTCGAACGTTTATTTTTTATTGATTTATATTTTTTATTTCGCCTTATTTATTATGGCGGAGTTAAGGTCGTAACCCTTTTCTTCCACTGAACCACAGATATGCATAGCACATTTTCATGAGCACAAATAATATTGAAACATAATAGCACATAGCAGATAATATTCTTAGATAGATAGATAAAAATAAAAACACACATATATATAAACAGGAATACACTCACAGTGGTAGCAACATGTAAAATAACTGATAGCTGACACCATCTGCCCACATTTCATATGTGTATTAATTAACAATTAACACACAATTTGGTCGATTATTTGTTTATTTTGTTGATTAACCGTTTTCGATTGTAAGAAATACGTATAATTTAATACCATATTTCAACAACGAATTGATACTGTTCATAATATGTTAATATGGCATGGATTTAACTGTTATTTTCAACTGTAGTATATATTTAGTTTCACGGGACTCTTTCTAATTTAATGGAATAAAATTTATAATAAGAGCTAATTAAATGGCATTAACTATTGTTTCATGCTCACTTTGCATGTTGAAAACACGTTGATTTTCAATCTATACGCTAACAAAAAAATTGTTTCGTTACTGGGACATTAATGCGACATAAGTTTAATTATTATATTGGACGTTCTTATAGTCTCTCTTCTAGTTAATTGCATAAAAATTACATTTGAAAGCAAATAGACTGAAATTAACTACTTACAATTATCGTATTCTTTGTTTACATGTTGAAAACAAATTGAACTTTAAACTACCTATGTTTCAACGAACATTTAACTTCGTTCATAGAGCGTTAATGTATTGTACAATTGGGCGTTAAGAACAGTAAGTATCCTACCAGAGTTATCGAATGTAGTTAGTTCGTAAACTAAAAGCTATTCTATGTTACGATACCTACTCGATGGGGCAACACGGTTTTTATAAATGTCCATATACCCAACGCAGAAGCTGAGGCAAATTACAAAGATATGTTCTACGATAAGCTAGATAGATTGGTTGACCGATTACCGATGAATAATACGAAAATTGTGTTCGGTGATTTCAAAACTAAGGTAGGGAGGGAAGATAAATATAGACCTACTAAAGGCAAATACAACCTCACGAAAAGACCAACAATGGTGGAGAAAGACTGATATCTTTCGCGATTTCGAAAAACCTACTAGTAAAGAACACGCACTTTGAACACAAAGACGTACACAAATATACATGAGTACCTTGAGATGGCAAAATTGTCAATCAGATCGATCATGAATTAGCAAATAGACGAAGACACACTCAAATAATGGACGTTAGGTCTTACAGAGGAGAAAACGTGACACCGACCATCAATTAGTGATCACAAAATTGAGGGAAATGTTATGCATTGCGAACAAAGAAAGCAAAAGCTAAAAACAAGTTAAATTTGAAGTAAAACGATTAGATAAACCTAGATTAAAATCAGATTACCAACTCGAACTATCAAATAAGTTAAAAAAACCTACCCGCCTCGAGTAATAATACAGATTAGATTAATAACGAAATTGATGTGCGTTATATGTGGGAGGCAAATCGTGAAACAATTAAGGGCGCAGCGAACAAACGCTTAGGTGAGAAGAAACATCAGAAAAAACAAACCTTGCTTTGATGAAGAATGTCTTAAGCTTCATGAGAAACGAAAACAAGACAATGATGAATAAGTAATACAAACGAAGCAAATGCCAATCACTAAAGTAACTTGAAACGAAACGTTACCCGCGGGGTCAGAAAAAAGCTCGAGTTTCTGACGCAAAAGATTCAGGAAACAAATAGAGAAAAATCGGAAGACAAAATAACGTACAAAGGGGTAAATTAGTTAAGAAAAGTTAACCAGCCGAGGTTAGAGATGATTAGACATGAACGTAGAGATCTTCAAGCAGGTCGGTTTAAAATTGTCGATGTGTGGAAAAGATATTTCAACAAACTTCTTAATGTACAAAACAGGAAACTAGCAGATTAATTTGAAATCTATACAGCAGAACCGTGGATACCCTAACCTAGCAATTTCGAAATAAAAATGTCTATAATAAATTGAAAAATTGGAAATCACTGGGAATAGTTAATATTCCAGCCGAAATAATTAAAACGGAGGAACGACACTAATCAAGGAACTAGATAGATTGATACGTGCTACAAGGAGAAAGGAGGAGCTTTCAGAGGAATCGAAAACATCAATTTACAAGAAAGTGATGGATTAGACTGTAATAATTACCGCGAAATATCGTTACTACCAATCTGTAATAAAGTATTAAATAATAAGTTGTTAACACACGTAAGTGCAGATGAAATAATTGGATATCACCAATGTGTACCGGTATTAAGAAGAAATAGATCCAAATTCAACCCGATTTCAGCTTTCAGACAAACCTTGGAGAAGTGATGGGAACGTAATGGGACTGTTCACTAGCTAGTCATTGATTTTAAGAAAGCTTATGATTCTATCCGAAGGGAAAAGCTATACAGAATCCTAATATGCTTTCGAGTTCAGAAAAAAATATTTTTCAACTATTGAGGATGTGTCTCAGCAACCTCATAAGCAGAGAACGTATATTTAATAATATGTCAAACAGTTTCGAAATTCTCAACAGATTGAAACAAGGTAATCCTTATCGCCACTACTGTTTGACTGAGAATGTGCAGTTTTGAAAATTAAAGGGAATACTCGGATCATGTACGTTTAATAGGGGATGATATAGGTGCTCTAAAAACAACACCGATGTCTTATCGTGCGATGAAATAGGTCTGCGAGTAAACAAAGATAAAAACAAAATACGTGATAACTAGCCGTAATACAGAGAATGAAGGAAATAAAACATAATAATTTAGAATGAGATCATAGAGAAAATAAATAAATGTAAATACCAAGAACATATGTAGCAAGCAAACATGAGGTCACGGAAGAAATAAAAAAAATTAGTATCGGGCTACGTATATTTTTATTCTGTCCAGAAACTCCTATCATTGCGATTAATATAAAGAAAATTGAATATATACAACACAGTCATTCTCTCGGTAATATTTTACTGATACGAAAGTTGAAGTACGACCCTAGCAGATGAACACATATTACGTGTGTTTGGAAATAAGATTCTGAGCAAGATATACGGGCCCAAACTGGACGAGATGACTGAAGAATGGAGGAGAACGGAGTGTACGATTCATCCAATGTGTAAGGATAATGAAGTTGCGACGACTAAGATAGGCAGGCCATGTAGCTCGAATGAAAAAAAAAACTAAGATTATTTTCTACCGTGGTTGGAAAGCTGGATTTGAAGAAACCGTTGGGAAGACAATATTAGAAAGGATCTTCGAGAGGTAGGTATTCGTGATAAAAACTGATTCATTGTTACTCAGGATATAATTCAATAGCGTAATGTCTTTTACTGCGGCCATGAGCTTGCGATTTCCTTATGCCTTAGCCAGTTAGTTAGTCATGGGGTGTTAATGTGACGTGTTTCAACTTTAATCTTCAATAATAACATAGATTTTCTTAATATGCATTTTTCAAGGCGACAAATTACACTTATTGAGAAGTAAAACGAATAATAATATAATAGTATAATATTTTTCAAAAGTATGAAATATTTTCACCGTCTTCAGATTTAAATTTCACTGCTGAGAACCGTAAGTGATTCCTGGTTTCGTCCCAACTTTAGGAACGTTTATTTATGTTTGTTTAATTATATTTTCATTAACTTTTTCAACTATATTTCTTCGTTACATGAATGGCTTATTAACATATCGAAAACATTGTTTTTTCATCGTCCACTGTTGACTTTGAATCTAACGTTTATTCTGAATGTTTATTTGAATCTGTTGCAAACATTATTAAACGTCGGATAAACGCTTGAATAGATGGACAAACACAAGGTTAAAAACATTATTGCAAAACACGTGTTGTCATTGTCCACTTCTTGACAATGAAGGCTATGCTTATTCTTTCTCCATAAGCAAATTCCCTCCACATGATGGTGGACATACATGTCTGGATTTGTGGCGACTCCATTCAAAGCTATACGCATACCTTTATTTCCGATTAAGTCTTCGTAATATAAAAGAATAGTAAGAGATTATTGACTCTGGAAACGACTCCGCAGCGGACTGGTTAGCATGACGAGCTCCAAATGACTATTGCGGAAAGTTCCAGTTTCGAACCACACAGAAGGCATTTGGAAAATTTACAAACAAATTTATACCATCATGAAAGCAACGGACAATGTTCAACTATATCACAAACAGAAACCATTCTTAGTTTTCGTTAACGGATAGAGGCTAAACAAGTGGGCTTAAACAAAGTTAAAAATCGTTTCTAAAATGTTTCTTCAACATCCACTTCTTAGCGATGAATTCTACCTTCATTCTAACGTTGATTTTAACCTGTTTCTAAACTACTGTTTAACGTCGAATGAAGCATTGGATAGGCGGTCGTCCTTGTATACATACAACGGTTATAGCCTCGTTTCGGTACTAACGTTTAATCCACGTATTTTCAACGTTTATGTTCTACTGGGATAAATCCTAAGCTATATTTTGTGCTCTGTGCTCAGGTGGCGTGAAATACTATCGCACAAGATAGCATCTGACATCTCCTATATAGATGCATACGCCCATGTATGTAAGAATTCAAGTGACGGTGAATATAATGGTTACTAAGGAGTACGGTGTTAAATTTGGAATGTGGCTTCGCGTACGTCGTGTAACTTGTGACCTTATAGCCTATATCAATGTAACATTTTGTTTAGCGAAATTTAGTTCTACGGTCTCAGTTTCATTCAGCAAGCATAATTTGTTTTTGGTGTTGAGATTGGACTTCTTCGCTGAATAAGAACATAGACGTTGAAAAACACTCACATTCTGTGCTCATGAATTTCGTAGTTAACCTACTTTTTTTAAGTGATGTCATAATTAGGTTTTTAGAACATCTGTTTTATATTTCCAGTATTATAAAAATTGCGATGCATACCAAAGACAAGATGATGACCCCAACAGCATGATAGAATACACTCTGTTCACTGAAAGTGATTTGATGAACTCTGTTCTAAACAGTGTCAGTCTCAAATTAGGGTTCCAAGATATTCTTCCCTTTGGTAAGTGCAGATCTGGTTCTCAGTTGTATCTTATACAAAACTGCGCATTTAAATTATAATGAGACAAAGTATTTTAAATATATCGTTGGGTGCCAATTGTGTATGTGTCCCATTTTCCTACTGTATTCTGGTTTATATAATCCAATTCATGGAGGTAAATTGTATGAAACGTTCATGAAATACAAAAATAGATTATTAGACAGAAAATAAAGTGTCAACCTAGATATATTATTCTAGAACATTACTAATTTATATTTACTTACGTCCAAATCAAAGTATACGACTTGCATGAAAATTTTGTAGAAGTTCATTCATTAAAATTACTGGACGCATATATTATTATGTCGACATTTTCAGAAGTAGTATAAGCTTAGGAGTGCACAAATACACAAATTTATCACTATGCCTTCCAGATATTAACCTAGTGTGCTTCAAAGACAATACAATTTAACAATTGTCTACAGTTCCTGAAATACTAAATTCCGGCTAATATGAACTCACGGTCACGCATCAGATGATACAAAAACTACATCTTCCTAATGCAAGAGGTTTGAACTTGCCCAATAGCAAATGGCATTCCAATGGCAAACGTTCGTTACTGTGGCGATCAACTTGTATCATAAGCCATAGAATTTGTTTGTTAATGTGAACGTTCCAACATTTTCCCCTACAGAACACGTTCTACAAAGCAGATAGTAATGCACTTGAATTGCAGCTAACAGGGTACATCAAAACATTCCGTTCCAATAGGAAAAAGAGGATGTATTTGAAAGTCTTCTGAACATGAATACAGGATTATGGACTATTTCAAGCTGCAGCCTTTAATATTGTGTTTTGCTGCCATAACATTTAACCCATGTAGAATACTTGCTTTATGGAGGGACATTCTCATTGTTCTGTTGCAATTAATGCAAAATAGTGGTGTTTAACTCATTAAGGCTATGAAGAGATTGAATCCCAGCAAGACAATACTGCATCTATAGAGTTACATGTGGAAACTCATATTTTTTAACAATTTGGTTAGTCATGGTCAGAACGCAACATTGCTCACTTCAGGAAACGCCACTTACCGGGTTATGTTATGAAAACAGAGAAAAATTGGTGCCGGCCTGCTTGCACTTACGCCTGATAGGTTTAGTTAGAGTCTTTGATTTTTATTCATTCTATTTTGAGTAAGATTTTTTTTTAATATAAACAGGCTATTTCGACACTAAATATTCTGAACGAAACTATAATTTTCATGTTAAAATAAATCTCTCTCAACGTGTTTCCAGTATTCATCTTTCAAATAAATTCAGATTACTGAATTAAGTGTCTCTTCACGCTGAATTAGAAAAAAATATTTTTACCAAAGAAATTCATAAATTTAAGGAATATGAAGAATAGTAGTAAATATATTTTACGTTTTCCAAGTTTGGTAAATAATTTATATCATTCCACTAACAGATGAGATTAATAAAAATTATCTAAGGCATTATTTTAGGAACGAAATAATCAAATAACTGAAAGAATTATAGTGCTATAAACCCTCTTATATCTCGTTTCTACTACAATATGGCACAAATAAAATGCTGTTCATATTTATCACCCACATTTCTTATAGATACAGTGAAACTGGTGTACGATATGTGCAGATACAACAAGGCTTGGGATGTCAACTCTGTCTCCCCTTGGTGTGCTGCATTTTTTGAGGAGGAACTCTCGGTAAGTGGGTCAAACTGAACTCAATAGAGATTATGGGTGCGAAATTAGGGCATCTTAAAATGTTTCAAATGCTGAGAAGAGAAGGATATAAATGTTGTTTACTTTTTCAATTTCAAATGGGACGTTATCTTTTATTCCTTCAAGTTAATAATGGATTATGGATGGATTTCGTAAAACAAATCACGCAAAGAAAAATTCTATTTTTAAAATATTTTTCGTATTTTTTTTCTACCTGATAAAATTATTTTTCCTGTAAATGTTGTATAATAATATAACTCTTTTTATTTTCTCGGCGAATAAATGTATCAAATGGAATCTTGCATATAAGTGAATTAGTATATTCAGTGAAACACAATCTCTGACGACTTTTGCGAATCTTAGATTTGGATTCACTTGCGTTCATGCACATCAAGAACACAACTATTTAAAATACAAATATGTTTACTACATAAATGTTTCAAGTTGTTGGGTGAATTGAAATAACGGAAGCTGTACATTGGTGTATTAATTGTTTATAAAGTTTTCTGCTATTTGAAAATTACACTTAACATAATCTAAGTTGCACATTTTACAAACCTAAGTGATTGACGCCGCAGTGTTTGCAGAAAATTCAGGTCTTTCGGCACTAGTCGAGCGGCAACGCGTTTCATGCCCAAACAATCGTTTAAAATGGTACGAATTGATTCGTGAGACACAGAAATTTCAGCGGCTATCTCTCTCAGACTTAAACGACGATTTTCAGTCACTATTTCCTTTACTTTAGCGATGTAAAGTTCAGTTGAAGACGTTGATGGTCGACCTGAGCGAGGCAAATCTTCCACCACATCTCGACCGCTTTTGAATGCACTGTACCACTCACACGGACGTGTTTTTGATACAGTTGATTCGCCGTAAGCCTTATGTAACATTTTCGGCGCTTCGGCACACGAAATTCCATTTGCAATGCAAAATTTTAGACATATATTTTGTTCGATATTTTTGTCCATTGTAAACTTCGCACACACACTCTTGAGATGAACTGACAAATGGAACACTGTAAACAAACTAAATGACAGATGGCGCTCAAACTCCGCGTGAGCATAGAGGGCAGTTGAGCTAACGTAGCGACAAGAAGAATTTCAACACTACCTTTAAGTGGGCTTTGTAAATGTACAATTATCGGTACTTTCTTGACAGAATGTATGACGTGGAGTTCGTTTGCAAGACTACACACTATTTTCAAAAGCAAACTACCAATATGTCTTGAGCGTAAAGTTTATAATTAATGTGGTTTACCTTTGATGATTTACGGCTGTGGTACTTGGACATTGAATGTGCAACCAACTAAAAGATTAAGAGTCCCACAAAGAGCAATGAAGAGATGCATGTTAGGAATATCTGGGAGGGACAGGGAAACAAATGAATGGATTAGGGCACAAACAAAGGTATAAGATGTAATCAAGACTGAGAAGAAGATGAAGTGATGATGGGCTGGCCACATAGCTAGAAGAACAGGCGGAAGATGGACAACAAATGCATTATGTTAACGACCAAGACGATGTCCAACTGCAAGATGGAAAGATGAAATCAAGCGTTTTCAGGATCGACATGGATGAGGATAGCAGGAGACCAAAATTTCGAACTTAATAATTTCAATATAGTTGCGAATTAGAATGTACAAATGTATTTCTAATTTAAGTATCGTATGTTTGTTTATTATCTTAATAACTTTAATTGCTTATTCTCCACACAAAACAATAAGTAGGGAATGTTAAGTTAAATGCTAACAAATTACTTTCAGGACTAACATAAATAAGTTACAGGTTCATATATGTTTGTTGTAATTGGCGAAGTTCCATTTTGTATTGATGACTGACGAGCTTTTCATTATGCTTCAGAATATTTATTTTTTTCATTAGCAACCTTCAGCGATAATTTCTTAAATATCAAAATTTTCAATTACATTACTTTCTACTTTTTGATAATGAATTGTTAGCCTCATAATGAAAAGAAAATTATTTTGATATTTCGTAATTATTAGTGATTAACAACTATATAAGAATCAATCATTAATGTTATTGCAGATCATGGAGTACGCCGAAGATTTAAAAAATTACTATGAATCAGGATATGGACATGAACTTAATATTCGAATGGGATGTCCACCAATTAAGGACATGGTAGATCATTTCAGGTAAGAGCATGTGCCATAAATTAAATACTACTTCAAATATTTAATATTCATAGTAAACTTCAACAGCAAAAGAGGTCAAAGATTAATAGTGTGAAATTTCCCAATTTTAAATTTTTACATACTAAAGAACTCATGAAAACTTATATATCACATTTGGGTTAAAATATATCGTCGCATTCAAGGCAGAAGGTGTAAGCGTATTCTTTAAAACGTTTCCACCAGTACACAAAAGGATGACAGATTAACGATAATTGGACAATAATATCTGTCCTTTACTAACAAGTATGAAAAAAATATTAGTTGAACAAAAATAGCAAGGCAGATATAAAGAAGTTCCTCAACGTCAATTTCGCACGTAATATTGATATTTCATTCTAAGACTAAGATATAATCCACCATAAATTCATTTCAGTGTTAAGCATTGAACAATTTTAAATATTGATAATAAGCTGCTTAACTTACTGTTAAAAGTAAAGGTAAAATGTTTTGCCAATATATGTTTTATTGGTGTTAGAATTCCACTTATTAGTTTTAAGTACATCATTTATGGAACACAAACTACCTTGCATATGTAGTGTTAAAATTGCATTTAATATGTTTTTAAGGAAAGCAGTTAATGCAAATAAATCGAACTAAATCATAAAATATAATTATTTTGTTTAGGCGTAAATGATGCGATAAACTTCTGCGTAAAAAAGTGAGTCTTCTCTGGGAGCAAGATAATAAGAAATGATTATATTTTACAGGCAGTTAAATGACAGCAGCCCTCTGGGAATACTATATTTTACTCATTCAACACTTCTACAGCTCTTCAGTACTCGTCTAGGTATTAGCAAGGATATTGATGATTTAAGACACGATAACTATGAAGCCATGAGAGACCGACAATGGAGATTATCTTTGATTGGTCCTTTCTCCACAAATATGGTTGCTGTTTATCATGAATGTGAAGACGAACCGAAAGTGGAGTTCTTTTTCTTGGAAAAGCCTTTCCGTCTGCCAGGCTGTGAAGATTACTTATGCCCGTGGAGGATTGTTGAGCAACAGTTAGCAGATGTAGCTGATAATTGTGATATTACAGAGATCTGTAAATGAAAGTTTTAGATTATAACCCTGAAGGTACATTAGGATTATAATCCAAGCTTGACGTATTGCGGAGAATATGTAATATGGTCAAGATTTCATGCTTAAACCAACTTGGTGAATTGAACGAAAACATATTCATATTCTACTTTGTTGTTCAGAATATAATTTGAATAAATCAGATAATTATAGCTTTATAACGCTTGCGAAATAATTGAAATATCTAACTTATACAGATAAACTTTTATATCTACATAGTTAATTCTTGTTTTATAAACTATATGTTGACGCTCAACGGAAAACAAGTAACTGATAAATAAATAAACGATGTTATATTTGTAAAATTCCATGTAAAAAAAATACAGAAACTTACTTTATAGTAACGAATGTAAAATTAATGTACTGTATTTCATTGTACTCCTTTTAAGAAAAAATCTTGTATTCCATTATTTGATAAAGATTTAACAAAAGAGTAGAGTTTTTACTTTATAGTGACATTTTTTTTAAATAACTCAAATAGTCCTTGCTTTAAAATGTTAGTGTCTGTTGATTAATTCTTTATATAAAAACCAAATCGAAAGTGACTATATTTTCCACAACGTTGGCAAGGTTGAAAGTTACATAGGCCTAATTAAATTATTTTAATGCATGTCACATAAAATACTAACCAATCGTTAATCTCCGCAAGAAAGATCTATAGCATACAACGCAAATATAGATTGAGAAAGTTCAGTTAACAATTTATGCTGAAATTTAAATTTATAAAACAGAGATCATTTATTCTTTGCAATGAGATGCTGAGAATATTTGAAAATCACCTGCCATTAAACTTTTAAAACAAAATTGCTTCATGGACAATAAATGAAACAGAAAATCAAAACAGTTAATTCAACTCATGGGCTTCAATTTAGCCCTACGAATCACAACATTTTTATTAGTCTTTCACAAATTACTTGGATAGAAAAGGCTTAACCTTCGAGCAGAAATTCTTGCTGATTAACGAATGTCTGGCGGAAAATCTGTTCACAACTACTGCATTTTTCTCCATACATATTTATTGAACAAGAGAAATGATTGAATCGCATATTTTAAACGATAATGAATATTGCTGCTGCTGCTAAAGATTTTGTGAAAGTAAGAAAAGCGTTCTTAAATATCAGTAGAAATTAAAATAATAATAAAACACTTTTTGAAAACGTACTTTTCTTAAACAATTCTTATTAAAAACTAAAAAAATAATTATGTTTATGCATGTCTAAAACGAAAAGCATGGGGCGCGCTCCCATATATAGTCACTTTATAAATTCTTCAAATGACGCGCCCCATACCTTTCTTTATTCCTGCTAACAAAATTATTTTTATACTTTTTAGTAAGAAATGTTCAAGAAAAGTATGTTTTAACAAAGTTTTTTTATTATCATTTTTCGAGTTATTTCGGTGTTCGATACTTCTACTGAAGTTGATGGTTTTTCACCCAAATCCTAAACTGGTCTGCAACCAGTCATACGCAGATAGTTACGTGTTAGTATTTATTTTAGGATAAAGAAGTTCTTGCTAAAAGAAAGTATGCTTTGAAAATATAGAAATATATTAAACTTACGTCGGTGTGCAATATTTCACCATTATATGGCGTCGGAAAATGACTTAAATTAAAGTTGCATGATTTGAAGACATTATGAACCATTGTGAGTTAACGAAAAGTATGTAATAAAGTGGAAGAGATTCTATGAAAGTCAGCAGGGTCTATAGTTGAAAAGAGAGTCTGTATTATAAGATTGTATCGCTATTGCAATATATCAATATGTTGTTGGTCATTCGAAGTAGGGACTGACGACCATTCTCAAAGTAAGTAAAGTTAAAGTTGGTCCACATTTATCTATCTTTGTAAACTAACATATTATTGACCGCATATATTATCAATTAAATTCTTTAGTTTATAACACTTATTTATCAATTTAACAGAAGTCATGACCTGACCACACGTTGTCATCGTTTCGACTTTCATTGTTCACCGATTATTTTAATATTTCGTCATAGTATTTTATGTACTCGTCAGGCACATAACGCTTTATTTTTATCCAAATCCTTAATATTATTGCACTAGAAACCTATCCTGGCAGATAGACTAGTGCCCTTACACAAGAGTCCTTCACGAATGCTCGTTTTTAATGAAGTTTTCAGTTCACTTTAAAACCTAACTAACCAACACTATCACTTACAAGCGGAACTCGAAATTCCATCACCGCAGTAACAATCATTGGTTATTGGATTCTATCATGCCCAACATCAAGAACATTTTCATAAATAATATGGTACTACGGTGACTCAGTTGATAGGGCACTCACCTCAGGCGCTTGGGTTCGTCAGTGCAAACCCTGCTCGTTGGCTTTGTGGTGGACAAACACCGTGTGCGTGGGTTTTCTCTGGGTGCTCCCGTTTCCTCCATCTTTCTTCACTCCACCAATACATCACATCATCATCCATACAGCCTGAGCCATAGTGGCCTAGAGGCCTTAAAATAAATTCCAAGTTCATAAACATTCTTTACCTCTCGATTTCCCCTTCTAACGTTGTCATCTTAACGACGTTTCTGTCTTCCCAACGGTCTGGCATACAAACTAGATGGAATATAATATTTGTTTTTCAACCATTCGAGATATATTACCTGACTATCCGTCGTTATTACATTCTTCTTATAATATTGGGTGAATTATATAGTTCATTATGCCATCTCCTATATTCTCCGGGTACCTTATTAAATTTCGGGCCATGTATTTTCTGAAAACCTTATATTGAAAGACATGCAATTTATGTTCAACTGCCACGGTCGTGCTCCAAATTTCGGAACCATAAGATATTGACAGCAAAAATTGCCGTTCCCTATATTTTCATTTTTTTAAAAGTAATTTCGAGGTTAGAAATTTCTGTACTGAATAGAATCATTAACTGTCCAATGTCAAGCGATTTCTTATCTCTTCTGTGACCTCGTTCGTGCTTTAGACCTTTCTTTAAATCCACATTGATGATCTGCAATTATTTTATCTTCATATATGTTTAGGTGTGTCAGCGGGATATTCCTTAACCCTTTGTAACGTGTTGAGAGTGAAGAGGTTCTGCAATATTTATTACAGTTATATTTATGGTCTTTTGTATAAATCGAATCAATTATCGATTGTTTATTCCTTAAAAAGCTCCCCGTTTCTCCATATAGTAGTTATCAATTTATGTGTCTCATTGACTAATAACGTTGCTCCTACTTTAATTAATTCTGCTGGGATAATGTGAATTGTTGATGTAATGAAGTTTCTTTATAATGATTTTATTATTTCGACCTCGATCTAGAAAGCTTCGGGTATCCACCATTTTGTGGTACAGAATTTCA
>JAGDQP010031991.1:0-21580 GCA_022664845.1 Lepisma saccharinum
GTGAGGAATGTATCGGTCAGAGAACGACTTAAAGTACCACCCGGAATTTACATGGTGAAACATATACTATGGCAATCCTCAGTCAGGATGGTCGGCCGCGGGGTTCAAAATCTCATACATATCCATTGCCCTAGACCATGACAGCCTACTAGTAAATGTTAATTAATTTTAATTTAAATATGAAAATTATTAAATATATATTCAACTATTATAGACGGTAAGGTCTTTTTAGCTGTGAGGACTTATGTTAACATGCGACTGGATATAAGTAATAATTATTGACAGAGATTTTATTAGGGAATTTTTTATACCTTCGGGCATTATTGAATTGAAGGGAATTTTATTTTAAGATCTTTTAGCATCTGTGGCTCAGGCCAGGATAGGACATGGCAAGGTTTAGGAAGTTATCGGCCAGGGCCTTTCTTAAGGTGACATACCGGCGTTCGGCTGGTGCAACTAAGGAAGACATTGGAAAACGTCAGGCAGGATTGATTGCCTTGGGATGTTCGTTTCACGTTCTCGTAGAAGTCTGAATCAAAAACAGAGCATTGTCCAATTATAGCTTATAGCCTCAGGAGAACAAATCTTACATTTTAATAAAGACCCTAAGTATGACAAAATAAAACATCACACCGCAGCACCAAGAGACAAACGAAACTGGATTCCCTTAACTGAAAACACCAGCTGTCATTTGCTAACTTTTATTTTTCCAGGAATTTGTGACACTCGGTTTTTCAATTAGACGGTGATTCAGCTCCTCGGGGGGCCAGCTACATACCTTAAATTCCTTATCTCACTGACTGACAATGAATTACGCTCTAGCAATTAGTAAAATGACATGCGTTTCCCGTTCCAAAGAAGCAGCAGTCAGGAAAGGGCAAACATGGCAATTAATTTAAGAAATGGCATTATCAAAGGCTTTTGTTTTTTAAAAAAAATGCAAAATATGGCACTTTTGTAATTTTTCTATAACTTGCGGTCTCTTGTGATGACATTGCAATTTGTAGCAATTTACAGTACGTGTAAAATTAACAAAAAACATCAATAGGCGGTAACGTCGCGGAGTTTGGAGCGACAGTAGGTAGAAACGTGTATTCGAACCCCAAGGCTAACCATTCAGTCTGAGATTTTCCAGAGTTTCCCTGTTTCATTACGCATATGCAGGGGTGGTGCCTAAAGAAAGGCCTAGTCGATACCTTAACTATCCAAACGAGAGCCTGGATAGGGCTGAAACGCCATAAATGAAATTCAGAATTCAGCAAACGCCTTCAGATTCTGCTGACAATATTTAGCCTGTGCTTTGATAAACAACATTTTCTCTTTGTTTTTACCATATTTTCACGACGAGCCACCCAATTGTTTTTAAAGACACACAAAAGATGCATTCATTATTGATACAGTTTCCAATAAACAATATGGAAAAGGTATTGGGAAAGAGAAACAGCAGCAGCATTCTTTTACCTTTCTCCCGTGTTGCGGATTTTAAGCTAAAACGTAGCAAGTAATGAAAACAGTGTTTTTGGATAATACTTTAGATACTATTACTAAATATTTATTAAATCCTTGCAAATTATTTATTTACAAGAGGGTGTGAAGTAAAATTGCAAGTTCTTATTTCTTATGTTTCGTTAATGCTAGAGCTTCCCATATCCCAGACCTACTTCGTTGCGCTGTTAGTCAGGTGACGTCATCGAAAACGTTACACTCTTGGCTATTTAAGCGGAAAAGCAAACTGGACTCCCCCTGAGGTTGCAGTTGTTCTGTCCAGTTGCAAAGAAAAACGGTTTCAAAGGAATATTTTAATCCCTTCATAGAGATATAGTGTTAGAATTCGGACGCCGTTGCAGGTCAGAGCGAGGCAGGTGTTAAGGCGATCATTCTTGTTGCAGAATGATATCCGAACTCCAAATGTTCGGACATTTATAGGAAATATTCGGTCCATGACCAGGTGTTGCTGCTGTCCATGAAGTCGGTCGCCTTTTCTCAGTGTCCTTCGGTTTCTTGTTGTAGACTGCTTCTGTTGGTAAACACATCGATTACACAATGTTGTAGTACGCACATAGTGCTCACATGTGTTATTAATTTACGAGTGACTTGTGCTATAATCAGTACAACGTTACGTCCTCCTGCGGGGGTTGCAAAAATAATTTATATATTTCCTTGATTGCAGATCTTTGTATTGGCGATAAGAGAAAAAAACACATAAATCACTGACTATCGCACCAGCAAACAATTTAAATATACTTGAAATGCATTTGAAATACACTTAAAAGATTCACTTGAAATAAATACTCTTGGAATACAGTTGTTTTTGAGTTGAGATTTCCATCTTATAGATATAGTCACACACTGAGTCCCCACTGTACAAGCAGGATATATCACTACGTGATTTCCTCTCCCTCAAGTGTGAGGAGATGTGTCTATTGTTATTAATCTTAAAGTGTATACACCAATTCACTGATGGTGGTTGCATTGTTTGTAACTGCGTGTTTATTGTTGGTTTTGTTGTGATCAGCTCTTACTTCTATAGTTTTTAGTTTCATTTCCGGTCGGTTTTTAGCTGTGTTCTGTGAATGGCGGCACGCGCATATACATAGACATATAAATAAGATGAGGATGATGATGGTAATAAAATGTAGTGGAATGAATGCTTATAAAAACGTTTTCATTGAAATGGAAGGAAATCATTACCAATGATTGTTTCTTATTCTTCTGTACGTAAAATATAACACAACAGTTAGGATAATTAGCATTATAAAAGTATATATGATTAATGAAACAGTTGCAAATAGAAAAAGTGTGTGAAGATGTATGCCACTAAATTTATCTGGTAAATTGTTTTGTTTATGTCTCAAAGGTTTCTTAAAGAAGTAACCAATCTTTGAACAGATTGTAGGTTAAAATTTTGCATTCTTCTTGCCAATGATCTGCAACGTAGATTTAGGTTTCCGCTCATTATCGTTTCGTCTAAATTAAAGTGCAGTATCATCCCTGAAATGGAACCTTACAGTCTCAAGCAGAATCATATTTCATTATGATCTCTATGCTGTAATTAACACGAATGCAGTTGTTATTATTCATTGCAATCCTATTTATTTGCTAATAATGCTAAATCTTGAACAACTTCTTAAATCTTTTATTCACCGTTAGAATTAATAACTTGTTTACATGTGGATTCCGCTAAAACTAGTAGAGCTGAAGTGTTGGTACCGGGTGGAACTTGCAGCGCATCTTCGAAAGCAGAGCTGACGTCTCTCTCTGTGCCTAGGATTTCTGAAAGAAAATACCTTGCATAGTTTCCCATCATAAGTTGACATCAGCATCCAACGTTATCCAAGGCTACTACACAGGATCTTGTTAAAAGAACATACAGGGAGAAACCACATTACTTATCTCAATTGCTAACGAACATGTCTATCACAAATTTTACACCATAAAAGAACTGAATCATGATCTTTTACTGGGAAAAGATTTCATGAACAAGCATGGAGCGCGTATTGACTTTAGAAGGTCAACAACATCTATTGACATTCATGGAGAAATCTTGAGTACTTCGATGTGCGAGTTTTGTCATGATAAAGATGTTCCGATTTACTATTTGTCAACGGAAGTAAAGGCCTCAGACCATTTCTCGTATTTAAGGTCAGCTCGAAAAAAATCACAAAAGACAATTACCCAGGACTATCCAGGATGTAAAGGGTAATCACATACGTCACAATATGGTTTCATTAATAGAGAGGAACACACTTGTAAACAAGTAGTACCTTCAAAATGAGGAAATAGTTAGTTGTGATATATCTGGTAGGAAACAATTTTCGTTATCAGATGAAAACGGCAAAGAACCGGTCATTGCTATTGGTAGCGAAGACGATATTCATCAGAAAGTGAAGAAGTTCAATAGTTCCGTGGACGCGAAGAATATATTGAAAACATTCTCATGAAACATAGACCTATTCTGTGTCCGCTACCAGGCAAATATAACGTTTTTCCATACAATTTCAAAGTAGATACTGAGAAACCTATTGTCAAGAGGGCATATCCCCTTCCGATGTGTTACATAGAACAAGTGCGGAACAATTGAAAATATAGATTGAGACAGGTATCATTAGACATTAACTCAGTCAATTTCATCATCCCGGTTGTCGTAAAGAAAAAAGGGATTGATCAAATTAGAATTTTGCTTGACGTCCAAGAATTGAACAAACTACCACTTGTGAATTTGAAGGTGGAGAAAACTGATATTTTATTTGCTCGTGCTAGTGGAATGGCTTATTGCAGCACCTCTGAAAGTCATATTTTCAGATTGTGCTAGAAAAGGAACGTCGAGTTTTATTGTCTTCTGCATTCGAAGAACAAATGTATCGTTTAACCAGAATGGGTTTTGGATTCAGAAATGGAGGTGCGTGTCTCATGTGAACCCTCCAAATTGTTCTACGCAAACCCTTAATGGACAATGATGTCATTTATGGCGATGACATACTCAATGCAGGCAGTATTAATTCCGAAAATTTGAAATTATAGGACGACGTATTAACACAATTACAGGCAGCTAACATGACGGTGTACCTAAGGAAGTGTCCTTGCCAAAGAAATTTCATTCTCGTATTAAATGTAAGCTCGAATGCTTTCACAAAAGAAAATAACCAGGCAGATATTATCCTATTAATTCCGACCCTAACCAACATCAAAGCATTACAGTATATTCTTGGTTTGTTCAATTAGTGTTCAAAATTCGTTTTTGATTACGCCAGATAGACAGCCCCTCTCTACGATCTATTAAAGAAAGGGAAGAAATGAACCTAGACAGATGATCATGATCTTAGCCTTAAGACATTCGAGGAAGAGATAGGCAAGAACACTTCATTAGTGCACCCAGACCCTGAAAAAGAGTTTGGAATCAATGTTGATAGGTGAACTGTTGAAACAGCGGCTGTGTTGTAACAGCTGCAAGGTTATCTTAGGGTTCACAGGAAATGTTTGAAACTTAGCGAGGTTAGATATACTTTAAGTGAAATAGAGATGTTCCCATGAGTCTTGGCTGTTAGAAAGTGGAAGAATATTTTATTGGGTCATCATGTGACTGTATTTACAGATCTTCGAAGTCCTAGTCCACTTTACGACGATTAAATTTTGGAAAAGTTGTTTATGTAGATGGTGCTTAGAATTACAAGAAATTGATTTGGAGATTCCGTATACCGGGTCTGTCAAATGTTGCTGCTGATACGCTGTCTCGCATCACCTACGATGACGAAATCCAAAGCAGTCATTGTTCGGAACTTTGTAATAATCCCAGGTGATCTAGAGAATATATCAAAAAGTGATTTGCAAAAGTTATAGGAAGGAGACAAGCATCTATCCAAAGTTATTGTAAACATTCAGTGTCCGGAAGAACCAAAGGGGAAGTATAGAAATCCTAAACAATTCTACAATTTAGAATATGGCAGTTTGATGAAAAAAAGATTTTCATAATGAACATTGTTGGAGGATCATGTTACCTAAGTCCCTAATTCGAACTATAATACGTAATAACCATGACGAGAGAATCTATTTTGGTATCTCTAAAACACATTCTATGATTACTGAGTCTTATTTTTCGGAGGCGATGTACACCGACATACGTAATTATGTAAATAACTGCGTCTTAGGCCAATAACATAATTCCGATGTCCACCCCACTTCTCGCAAAGTGGAAACGGTAGAGGTGAACTGTATAGGTGAAATCGTAGCAGTGAATGTGGTAGGAAAGTTACCGACAACAACGGAAGGATTCGCATACGTATATACAGGAATCGACGTTTTTTCTCGCTATCTTATAGCCTATAGAATACAACGCTACTAGTAGTGCTATCAATAAGAGCATGGACACTTATTTCTTGCATCTAGGATTTCCCACAAGCAAGCTATGTAATAATGGTCCCTGCTTCGCGTGACATAGATTTATAAATACCATAAAACATCGATTTTCTAAGGTAAATCCATACCATCCTGTCTAAACACGTAGCAAGAGCCCATAGCGAAATCAACCGTCTAAGGAGATAATTCTGTGGTAGTAAGCACAAAGACTGGTTCAAGTATTTAACATATTTAATATTAATGCTTAACTATACCGTGTTAGATACCTTACAATTAGCCTCTGTAGAAGTCCATTGGATGTAAAAACATTGATTCCCATTCTGAAAAGTGACGCAGGAAAACAGTTCATTAAAAAAAAATCACGCTTTATGCCGGACAATACCTTGTATAGGAAAATCCGGTACTAAAGTGGTTCCTTTAGTCACTCGAACTACCGGATTAATGGTCAGTAGTCAATTTGAGGATTTGTGCATGTTGTGGCAAGCCACTAATGCTGTGAATAAACAATGGCCCGAGCATATTGCAACATAGATTGAGAGATCTCTGAATCAGACAGTGACAATGTAACATTATATTGGACTATTTTGTGTAAGAAGCGAAGAGAATGGGTGTTTACATATCAAAAACTTCTCTGAATATTTTTGACGGTTTCGTCGCGTCAAGCACTACGCGTGTCTTATTAAAGCAAGACCTAAGTCTAGCTTATCGAAAGAGCAATTTCCGAAAATGCGTTCACTTGCTTTTCACTTGGTGACATCCAATAAGCATACATACAACGAAACATATACACTCTGTTGGTCATTTCTCAAAATAAATAATGCGCTTCCGTGGTGATATCTTCATGACGATACTCACTTCAGTTACTCTATATAGTCAATCTTCCCTTCTAAAATCTAGGAAGACAGGTGTTAAATGTATTACATCTGTTTCGTTCTCCATGAAATGGGGAAAATATACTCTTTCATTATTCAAAGGGATTTAATTATATTTCGGGTAGAAATTCAAATTACTTTTCATAATGATCTCTCATTACACGTGATAAGTATTCTTAAAAAAATACACTGCAAATACATCAGCGTACTGCAAAACTGAACCTTTGAATAATGGGTACAAAATGCCAGTTTTCTACTCATAATGTTTGAGAAGCAGTGGTGATCCCATGTCTGGATTAAGAGGGGAAATTTTTTGCATCTCAGTTCTTGGGATGGAACAGATTAATAAAAAAGGAAGCTAAAATATGAATCCTTGATCTCGTCACTGATTCTAAAAAAATGTGGGTACATTATAGCGTCCATTTTTCGGAGACAGTGACTGACTCAGATATTTATATTTTACCTTCGTTTTTTTAGATTTTTCTGTTCCATCCTAAGAACTGGGAGACAAAGAACCGCCCCTCTAAGCCCAAACCTGGGTTCGCCACTACCTCTCAAACATTGTATGTACAAAATTGGAATATTGTACCCACTATTCAAAGGTACAGTTTTTGCAGTGTAGCGTGAATGACTATTGTATTGAAACTTTTACAAGTTAGAATTGCCAATTCGATATATCATTATAATGAAATTCGCTTTTATATTATCTATTTTCATCAAGTAAATTCCTCTGATACTGAATAATTCAGATTTAAGTTAAAGGATTTAGAAGTTTGCGTAACAGACTTGAACAAACGAAACAATGTTTCTGCTTTCAAGCGCAAACATTACTACTCTCTTTCCTCATAACTACGACTGAAAACTTCCGGATACAAATTATTAAAATAACGCTCCAAGGTCAAATAATGTAAGTTACTTTACTCAAATTATATTAGCTTAGCTAAAAATATCTAACAAATTGGAAAAATAATTTCACGTAAAGGTGATACATTAAACCGACCATCCAGTAACGTCTACGATCGTAAGATTCATATATAAACGTAGCTGTATTTCTAAGTATAAATAAACAGGATAACTTATAGAAATCAAGACTGAAAGAGAAAGATCAAGACATAAATACAAAGCAAAATATAAACTTACAACCATTAGAATTTATTTAAAACAATTATTTCAGAAGCAATGCATGTCGCAGTTTCCAATTTATTAGAACAATAGCTACTCCAAAAATCTATGATAGGTAAAACATTTAGACGAAGTAGATAATATTTGAAACGTTTTGAAGAAAACGGAGAAAATTGAATGCGAAATAGTTCCCATTTGTTGATTCTGTAGTAAATAAAAATGTTAATACATTTTGAGAATTTTAATACAAAAGCAAGTAAGAGCTACGATTATTTTAATAATTTCAAATAATTTAGACCCTTGGTAGCATTTCATGCTCACAAGCATTTTTTATTATGAAATAGGTTGTAAACCCTGGCAAGTTGCAGTACTTAGTTACAGCAGTACTTTTATTGTGTTGAATAATGAAAGTTTGATGCTGAAGTGCTTTGCTAAATTGTACAAAATTTATTTACAATGATACTGCTACTAAACAAAGACAGAGAGAGATCGTTAAAACTGCATACACTAGGATTTACAGGACTGAGAAATCCACGTCCGCCATGTTGGTCGACTTTTTAAAATATACACAAATGCGAAAGAGAAAAATTTGGTATTTATTTTTTTCTGATTTTGTACACAAAAGACTTAAAGTCTGCGCAAAAAATAAACTTGGCAAGCACATCGAACGTAAGCTTAAATTTTAATAATTTCCACCAAACTATTCGGCTGAATTTTAACCTGGAAAGAGTTATAACACGTACATCATCTTTTCTGCAATAGGATGTTATGTAGAAATTCTCTACAAATATATATGGATCTTGTCTCATACGAGTATATATACCAGGTGTATAAGCATAAATCCCCGGTTTGACCATAGATGGCGTTCATGAGCGTGTGAAACTATCATGAGCACGCCAGACCTATTGTGTGGATGAGTTGGACCTCTGGCAACACGAATCAGTGCACATAATCAGCAAGTGCAGACAACAACACACAGTGTTCCGATGGTAAGCATGGCTAGTTTTGTGCCAGAAAAAGAGCATATGCGTTAAACTCTGCTTTTCTGCTTCCATTTGAAGATATCGGCTGCCGACGCGCATCGAATGCTTGTGGAGGCCTATGGTGACAGTGCTTTATCGGAAACAACGTGCCGAGATTGGTTTCGTCGATTCAAAGACGGCAATTGAAAATAGGCCCAGGAAGTTTGAGGACCATCAATTCCAGGCGCTGTTGGACGAGGACGATACCCAAGAGCAACAAATGCTTGCCGAGGAATTGGACGTTACTCAAGCAGCCATTTCTATGCGTCTACGTGCCATGGGAAGGGTAAAATGGGTACCGCATGAATTGACCGATCAGCAGCTGGAGAGACGCCAACACACTTGCGCAATGTTGCTCGCCAGACAAATATGAAAGTGGCTCCTGCATCGGATTTTGACGGGCGATGAAAAGTTTATATATTTCCCGAATGGGAAACGCCAGAAATCGTGGGTTGATCCCGACCAACCATCAACATCTTCCTCGAGACCAAATCGCTTCGGACGGAAGACGATGCTTTGTGTTTGGTGGGATCAACAGGGTATCGTCTAGTTTGAGCTTTGACCGGGTCAAACTGTTAATGCCCACCGCTACCACCAACAACTGATCAACGTGCACCGTTCTCTGTGCAAAAAAAGGCCGGAGTATCAACAAAGACATAACAAGCTCATATTCCTCCACGACAACGCCCCATCTCACACGTCAAAAGTGGTCCAAAACTACTTGGAGCCACTTAAGTGGGAGGTGCTACCCCATCCCGCTTATTCACCAGACCTGGCCTCTATAGACTATCATCTGTTTGCGTCGATGGGCCACGCCCTCGCTGAACATCACTTCGATTCGTATGCAGACGTCCGAAAATGGCTTGATAAGTGGTTTGCTTCGAAAGAGCAGGACTTTTTTTGGAGTGGTATCCACAAATTACCCGAGAGGTGGGCAAAATGTGTAGCTAGCGAGGGAAAGTACTTTGAATAACAAGCTTTGTGCTTTCTATGAACACACTGTGTGTTTTGCTGACTACAAAACAGCGGATTTAAGCTTATACACTTGGTATAAGATCCATTAAAATGCCGTATGTATTGTTTCTGCAGTAGCTAATTAATTTCAACCAAGAAAACAATTATCAATTTTACAAAATATCTAAAGGGGTTTCAGCAAAACTTTATAATTAATGTTATCACAAAATACTGTTATATTTGTTACGTTAGTAAATTTTGATCTACGTACCAGCAATATCCAACGTATCTCGTGCTGCGATGAGCCTCATTCTAATACTGCTTATACTGAAAGTGTAACTAATTTCCATTGTTCCAGACTTACCATGAGTACTAAATAATCTAAAATCAAATAATTACTGTTATTATATTATTTAAAGAGAGTAAAATCTTAATGTTTCCATCAAAGTAACTCAAATCTCTACATACAGTATAACTGAGTCTGTTTGTTTGAGCATTAATCTATGTCACACCTCTTGACGTATTTTAACAAACTTTGTCACACATTCCTTAGGACTTAACTACTGCATTAAAAGTTTGTAATGCTTCCACCCCGAAATGCTAAAATGGAGGACGGAGACCTTGAAATCACTGGATCTGTTACCAACTTCATAGCTTTTCGATTGGGCACTCTCGGATGATGAGGGAAAAAAGCCTCTTAAGGAGTGGAAATGAAAAGTCAAAAACTTTTAAACTCGAAATTCAACAAGCGTGTTCTTTATGACAAAGAACAATTATTGATGATATTACAAGTCAGCCTCCCACCCTTCCATTCCAACCAATATATCTTGTTCAGCCCGTAGCAACTAGTATATATAGTATACAATACTAGGCTCGAATAACACATATTGTACTGAGTAAAATCTATAAAATATTTTTCATATTGGTACATAAAATATTAACCATTTTGTTTCCAGACGGAAATTTTCCACGAAGCAAAACAAATTTAGAATACTTTACTTCTATGTGCTTTGTAAAATTAAATAAGTTAAGTAACGGTTTTATTATAAACCGAAGTACCTCGTATAAATTCAAATTATCTTATAACGTGTCCAAGAAAAGTCAGTCATAGGACAAACGGAGATTACCAAGACAATGTCGGATCCTGAATGTTTAAAAGATTCAAAGCCGTAGATTTCCCCAACTGTGTCTATGGCTAATCCTATGGTGTATAGCTTATCTCTGTCGAACTTGTGGCTACTGAGATATAGTAGGGACACAAATGGTGAATTCTAAGCAATCATAAAGGACCTGGGGAGTTTTGGTGTTATATTCATAGTATTGCTCACTGTTTCTGATAACGACGAATCCAACGGCGAATAGATCATCTCCTCGGACTTCTTGTTTCTGAGAACTATAGGGGGCACAAATGGAGAATACTAATCCTAAGGAAATCAAAATAACCTGCCCGCTTTAGAGTGAAACTATTAATTTTCTCCACCGTTTTAGACCATGAGAAATGCAGCGGTGTATAGATAATTTCTGTTGAACTTTTGTTACTGAAAGCTAGAAGGAATACTAATGAAGAATAGATCGGTCAGTCCATGAGTTTATATAATATATTATTCCACAGTTTGAGACTATTACGAATATAACAATTTATGACTGATCTCCGTTGGACTTATATTTACTGGGACCTATTAGGGACACAAATCGAGAATACAAAGCGATTTAAAAGACCTGCCAGTTGCTCTAAAAGCCAAACTGATCATTTTTCCACTGTTTCAGACCATGATGAATCCAGCGGTGTGTAGGCCATCTCTGTCTGACTTACAGTTACTGAAAAATAGGAGGGGCGAAAATGGAGAATACTAAGCAACCGGAAATGATCTGCCAGTTTTAGTCAAACTGGTAATTTACCCCATCGTTTTACGCCATGACGAACCCAACTGTGTATCACTCATCTCTGTGTAACTTGTAGTTACTGAGATCTAAGGGAGAGAATCATACGATGTGAAAATACATTGGAAAATTTGATAAAACTAAGTAAATGAAAAGGACCAGTCAAGTTTAGTCTCAAAGTCATAATTTTTTCCAACGTTTGAAATTATGAAGAATCCGTCCGTGTATGACTCAACTCTGTGGGATGTGTAGTTGCTGAGATCTAGGGGAACGGACAAACCCAATACCGGTATTTACCCTTATGCACTAACTTCGATACCGGTGCTCTAATAAATGCTATATTTGAATAAACAAAAGAACTCGTCTAAGGTAAAAGAGAAACGATCTAGGGCTGCATGATATTTCAACTAATGATATGTCTGAAAAGGCGTATCTGTATAAATATCTGAGTCGTAGAGTTCCGCTAATTATATTAATAAGTGTGCAACGAGAGAATCCCAAAATTATTTGAACTTAAAGTTATTAGTATGCGTTTATTATATATACAGATTATTAACTAAATCTATAGCTCATGAAATTCTCAAGTTTATCACTGGAGTGACAAACGTTCGCCACTGGATTCTATCCTGATCAAGATCAAGCCAGTTTTCATCAGAAACATCTACTTCTCGAAGGTATCTTCTAATATAATCCTCCTAACGACGTCTCGGTCTTTCCAACGGTTTCTTTAATTTAGTTCTTAAATACAGATATAATATAATCTTCGGTTTTCCACCATCAGAGCTATATATCCTGTCCACCTTAGTCGTCGCGATTTAATTATTTTTACCACACCTCGTGAATCGTACAATCAGTGGAGTTCTTCATTATGCAGTATCCTGTATTCTCCAGCCATCTCGTCCCATTTCGGCCCATATATCTTTCCCAAATCCATATTTGCAATCACAAGTATTTTATGTTAATTTGCTATGATCGTAGTCCAACTTCAGTAACAGTAAAGTATTGCCGGTAGAAAAACCGTTCTGTATATTTTCTGTATATGATTAATATCCTTCATATTAATCATAATGTTAGAAATTTGTGGACTGAATAGAAGAGTCGTTGCCTGATAGTAAGCGGATTATGATGTAACATAATTTAGTTAACTTTTTGTGTGGCCATAAATTCGTTCCTACTGCTGATGAAACATCAGTACAATATTATTAAATTATAGAACACGTCATCTGCCAGAACGTTTAACAGACAAAAAGTTCTTATACATTGTATCTAACTATAAAATTCGTTGTTGCACACTTGCAATAATTTGGCATAGAACTAAAATATGGATTAAATGATCAATTACCCTTCTACGATATAAATGTAAAGAACTTAGGACAATAATTAGTAGTAAATAACTATAATTCTTTACTGGAGATAAAGTGGTAGAAAATCAGAAAATAATCTTATACAGTACTCTTGATGATTTTAAATATTATCCTTTATCTGGCTGTACTGAAAGTTAATATTTATCGTATTAGTATTGCCGTGAAATAATGTTTTGATACAGCAAATCAGATTCAAGTAAGTGATAAGAAGAAAAGGTCTTTCACTTCAGCAAAAATTGCTAGAGAAATTTGAATAGAAGTTTCAGGAGTTCAAACTTGACAAAAAGAATGAAAATGACCAAGGATTTGATAACCTTAGAAACAACCAAGATAGAAAAATTTGATGACCTCAGAAAGAACTAAGACCAGATATTTGAGGAACATAGGTGAGCTCAAGTTAATAATTTTAGTGACCTAAAAAGAATAAGCAAGAATATAAAGAAGAATGAAGATGAAGAATGTAGGGGGGAAATGTTGAATGCCCACCATTATCAGTATTCAGAAAAATACTGATACAAACTTAACCATTCATCCTTTTGACATTACGTGCCTTATCTTTAAATGGCCGCAGTGCATTCATTCACTGTGCATACTTAGTAGCTCCAATAATAGCAATTTTAAGCCGTCTAGTAATAAAATCTGTCTTTTCGTAATTGTTAGATATTCTTCATAACCCTCCTCCTGGGAGCTTCAGGTCATTTATTAAAGTTAAATGACAGGATATTCAATATCAACGACAGCCTGGAAACACGCATTGATAATACTAATTTTAGGTTTACTGTGCTTGAAAACAGGTGGCATGAAGAGGGCCGAAGCCTTACAACCAGTTGAGTAAGTAAACGAGCAGTCGATCCAGTCTACAAAACTGGATAAAAGGAAGATATAACCAGGTAGTTTGCAACAGAATTTGAGGAACTACGGGACTAGATATAACTACAGCCGAAGTACTAGATTAACGTGTAACGCGACCTAAAAGTTAGTATAGAGTAGAGCATTCTGATGAATCCGAGGCAAGCGTTGTTATGTCACTCATGAGATCAAATCACAAACCGAACATTATACAATGTTTCATGAGTGCATTAGGAAATGGGAAAAGACCAAGAAAAGCAAGAACCTGAACATAAATCAAGTACCTAGGTGGAAGAGCAATGCGCAACCAGAAAGTTCTTTGAATTATCTGGAAGAAATAGCCTACTACATCAAGACTTTGTAAATAGGAAAGATATAAACATCAGCAAATATACGGTAAATAATGTCGAGGAAATCAAGAGGAGTTTAATTTCCATTGAAACTGTCACAGTAGAAAAAAGCCCACTGAAAAGAAAACTGGTAACTAAATTTATGAAACTTTTCCGTAATAGACAAGGATATCACATGCCACATGTTTACAATATGCATCTAAAGAAAGAATAAATTATTAAAGCAAGGCATAAAATCGTTCAAGATAAGAGAAAGCAGTTTGTCCGAAGAAATATTGTGTTTTGACTTAAATACGTGTAAATAATATATTGCGTTTCTAATATCATATCATGAAGATATGATTTTTTGATTAATACATACGAGTTTAATACATTATATATTATAAATACATTTATTATGTTATATAGTTACACAAGGGATGCACTCTTCAGTAAATTTGATCTCTCGTTTGGTTACTTCCAAACTTGTTTATCCGCGCAAAGCAAACAGTACAGCTTGTTCGTTTTTAGAATCACTCCTGTCTGTTCGTTAGAATCCCCTATGAACTATACCGCCAGTAGTACGATTATTTGATGAATAATACGTAAAATGTAGCTTATTCGTAAATATTCAAATATAAAATATCCACATAACAACCCAAATTTGTTTATAAATATAGTGCATTTTTAGTACATAATATAGTAACATAGTACATAACATAACATGTACATAATATAGTACAAATATAGTACAATCCCTGTACATTTTTTTCTCAGAACCTGAGATCCAACACGAAATATATAAATGGTAATTAATGGGCGAAGTCTGACGTCTCGAGAACACTAGAAATGAAGAGTTGATTGACAAACGTTCTAAGTTCAAATGCTTGAAAAAAAATTTGACCGCAAGGATATTCGATGTTTCTACCCGCATATTCATATCCTTGTTCCACGTGCCAGATCTTTCTGGAAGAGAATTACATTATGGTGGAAGGAATACGTTATGTGATACCAAATATTGACTTTTTTCATATTATCATGTAAAGATATAAATTTTAACCTTAAAAAGTTTTGCACTTCCACTCTTCAATTATTGTGACCATTTCTAACATATCGATATTCGCGTAACTTGTAAGGCTTACCATGGGAAAGTTGAGGGTTTCGAGTCCTATTCATGACAAGTAATTGCTTTTACTTTTTTGCAGTACGCGTGCGTAAAAACTCTTTACATGTAAAGTGAATAGGGAAGAGCTCGAATCCATAGTAGTGATACAGTTCTAACCTAGCCTTAAACTACGTAAGGTGTGCCTGTTAGGCTCATTCAGGTATATTTTCTCTTGCACACTGAAGATAGTTATGTAAATTGAAATGAGACTTCTTCTGTTCCTCGAGACACTGGTTGTACACATCATATAAACCTTTCAAGTTTCTTGCAGGGTTTATGTGATGCAAAATGTGTTTTAATTTTTTTGTCCTCAATTGACTCTAAGGTGCCTCAGAGTGACACAAAATGATTATAATATTATGTGTTATTTCGTTCCTTTATGGGATATACTTGCGATGCGTTTGACAGTAGTTTCTGCAATAAAGATTAAATACGTCATCAGATAGTACTTCATATATTAATTTAGACAGATGTCGCACATGCATAGTGTACACGAAGTACGTATAGTTATACAAGATTTTTACTGTGAACTTTCTTTATGTGTACACTGAATTATGAAGAACGGTAGTTCTTCGAGTGACGATAACAAATTAGTCTGTTAGCGGCACTCACATATGTACAGCAAATTAAGAAGACCAGTAGTTTTTCAAGTGACGCTTACAATCTAGTCTGTTAGTGGCACTCACATATATACAGCTAATTTAGGATCTAGCGAACTGTAAGACCAATTATTATGCTTGAACGTCCCTTTGAATGTTCTTTGCTATACAAAAACATAGAAAAATAGAGACATATGACGGTTTGAAAAAAGATCAAAATTTCACATTTACGATGATAGCACTGATCCCAGACTATACAGGTGGCGAAAGGTGCGGTATCTTAATCTACGCATCAATGCCTTTGAAACAGTGTATCACGTGTCGAAATCGGTAAAAGGGTTAAAAAGTTATGACTTTTTTAGCCGTTCCACAGAATTTTAAATAATGATAGAAACGTTTTTTGTTATTCTCTCTGCCTTTCTGTTTTAGCCCTAAATTGTTCTTACTAAAGGGTTTTCGGATCAATTGCGAGCTCCATAGGGATAAAAATAATGTTTACTTTTATAAGAGTTAGCGTTTTCGAGATACGGAGATTACCATGTTCAAAAATCGACCTCTTGTGCACTTATTTTAAATATTAAACCTTACAAAATAAGTGATATCAGTATAAAAAAACCGTCGGAGTAAAGGGAGGAGGGATTAAAGAATTCTACTCTCAAAATAAATAATATCCATTTTGCGAATGACTTTCTTTGTGTCGGTATGGCGGACGAAAGGATACTGAGTCTGTTTATTTTACTACAAAGGAAAAACTTCCATCATATTTGCACAATGAAGTCGCACGCAAAATTTATATCACTTCTTTTATTAGTAGAATTCTTGCGTCACCCTTCCTTTACCTCGAAGGGTTTTTATTCTGATCTAGTTTACCATCCATATATAGTTATTATTCGTTGTATACGATTAGCTTATTGTTTTCCTACTAATGACATATTCCTGGAAAAGAATTGTTCTAGGCTAATATACTGAGGATATAGAGCATACCGATGTACTGATGATAAGTTTGCATAAATAAGCATAACATAGTTTGTGCTTAAATCTCTCTCGTCTATTGAAGTGACATAGTATCGTGTACGACTGCTCGACGGAAATTGTCTGATGAAGTTTGATGTGCTGCTTTGCAAGAAGAAGATACTGAACACTTGAATTTTGATAGTGATAGTGACTATAATGAAACGGATAGTGAAGTGGATCATGTTAATGTGACAAGTGAAAAGGTCGACGAAAATGATAATGACGACGAAATCCCTCAACTATCTAAGGCAAGTAATATTTTCTATGGAAAAGACAGTATTGTAGGGAATAAAGAACCACCATTGCAAGGAAAAGTCTCATGTCTCTGGCATAATAAATTAAAATCACAAATAAATAAAGTGAAACTACCTCCTTTGAAATTTGTTGAAACGCCGACTGATGCTTTTTAATTGTACATTACGGACGGTGTCATAAATATAGTAGTGAAATACACATATGCTATGGCTGAGAAAGTCTGTGCTGAAAGAAATGCTCTCATTGTGCTGCTTATCGCGGCAGGACTTATCGGATTATTTGGAAAATAATCACTCGAAAACAAGGGTATTATGGAGTCGCTTATATAGACCATTCATATTTCGAATAACAATGGTGTCGAAAAGACTCGTTGACCTCTTACCATACTTGAAGTTTGAGGATTCAACCACCAGAAGTGTAAGATGGGAAAATGATAAATTGGCAGCTTTGAGAGATTGGTGAGAGATAGTAAATGTTAACCTATGGAAGTTTTACGTACCCGGAGAGAATCTAACAATTGACGAACAGTTAGTGCCATTCAAAGGAAGGTATGGGTTTCGACACTATATAAGTTCGAAGGGGGACAAATATGGAATTAAGATATTCTGGGTTTGTGATTGTAAGACAGCGGATTCATTGAAAGGCATACCTGACCTTGGAAAATATAAAAAAGAAAAAAGAATCGTAATATAGCTGAAGATGTAGCATGTTTATTAGAACCGTTTCAGATAAAAAAAAATAATCTTACTTATGATAATTTTTAAGTCGCTTCCTCTAGCAATATTTTTTTTACAAAATGGTCTTACAATAGTAGGCACTGTAAGAAACAAAATGAAACATTTATACTAAAGTTTCAACCAAATAAGAACCGAGACAGGAAAGCTTAATCGTTGGATTCACAAAGCAATTCACGCTTGTTTACAATGTGCATCAACCGAATAGATCTGTAGTGTTTCTATCAAGTATGCATCATTCCAATAGCATTATTGGAGAAGAATGAAATCAACCAGACATCATTCTCTACTACAATGGTACTAAAAAGACATTGATACCCTGGACCAGATGGTTCGCAACTATTCCTGCAAACGTAATACAAAGAGATGGCCTATGACGATGCTTATGAACTGCATTGATGTCTCCGCGTTGGCATCCTACATATCATTATGCAACATCAAAGGGCATCCAATTCATAAGCTAAATGACTTACGACATCAATTCTTTTTTAATCCAGGTGAAGAATTATTACAACCACAGATCAGTAAATGTTCTAAATTTGGGCTTTAGAATCCAGTCCTTGCAGCTATGCATGATTGCGTCCCTTCAGCTTCATAGCAAGCAGAATTTGGAGTTGAGTCTCCAAATAAAAGAAGACGTCCATCCAAGAAGAACAGAATGCAGAAAAACAATATGTGATGTGTGTAAGAAACATACGTGTGGAACGCACTCTCAGGTGTCAAGAAGATGCTTGAAGTGTTTGGGAAAGTCACCATGAATTGTTTCTTCAAGATGCAGGTTCCGAGAGAGCTTTCATGAATTGCAGCGGACAAAAATAATAAATCCACTTCGTTGATAGACTAATTTACTTTATTCAGTGTAGAACTGAAGAACTTATTAAAATATTCCTTAAAATTTTAAATGTAAAATCTGTATATAATGTTCATGATTAATATTATTCTAGTATTCTGTCACGTGTGTAGATGTATCTTATAAGGGATAATACATTAAAATAGGTGTTATAATGCGTAGATTGAAAATATGGATATAAAAATGTATATAAATAAAAATATACACTTAAACAAAAATTACAAAGAGAAGAAAAATATTATTCTAAGAGGCACGAACAGTTATACTAAAATAATTATAAAAATTACCATGAGCTTCAGAGGCTTATCTTGCGTAAGTTAAGGTGGAAAGTAACTTGCGTAGTCTAGGGCTGGCGACAACAATGTGTTAAATTTAATGTACTAGTTTAACTATTAATGTACTAGTATATCAAACTTTGTTAACTACCATTATTTAAAAGATGGAGCTCATCGTTCTGCGTTATAACATTACCGATTTTAGATTCGTCACTCGGAGGGGCCATTCCAATGTAGTACAGATATACTCACTCCGAATCCCTTCAGTCTTCGAGAAATATACGAGTATCATAGCCAGTTCCTTTAATGAAATGCAGGGTGAAATCACTTATTATACCTTCGAGCCAGAACATACTTTCCACTTAGATTTTACGCTGATCGACAAAATCATCATATACTTACAGAAAAAAATGGATGGTTTCATAATACAAGGTTCACATTTGTCTTACCCTGTAAGCGTCTCTCCTCAAAACCTGAAATTTTAATCATTAAGATAATTCTTTACTTAACAACTTTATTATTTGATCTATTGAAAGGAACAATGCTTACGTCTTACCTGTAGGAAGTCTTCTTATACACGACCGTGCTTTGTGCACACAGATCAACGCAGTTGCACTTTTTGATCACATTTTCAGAAAAGATGTCATCTACAATATAGTTGCATTCAATTAACGTTTTACACTTCAGTAACATATTATGATTTTTTATTTAATACAACTTTTCCTCACCTGGGAGAGTTTACATACTCATATTCTCTTTAACAAGAGTACCTTTTCTTTAACATAAAACATTTATTTATATGAACTAATGGAATAAATAATGACTATTCGATACATAAGAAAAGGAAGTTTGTAATTTAATTATTTTTTGTGAGCATTTGAACATATTTATTCTTGCCCTGGGTGTATATATAGTAAACATGCATTTAAAAGCAAATAAAGGAGAAATTTCTGAAAGCAAAAGATTATTATGAGATGCTTTGAACTTAAAATTACAAAACAATATCATTTCGTATAATTGCAAGGCCATTAACTTTTGCTTTTGCATATTTATTGATAGCATTATACGAACCTAGAACAGTACACGTCCAATGCAATCTAAAGTGTGTTATTCACTTAAACTGTTACTTCATTGCTGCATTCAAGATAGTTCGGATAGTCGTTTCACATGATGCTGACATTGAAGAGAGTAATTTTGTAAGTGCGGAAATATATTATTGTACCTATTATAAAATGCGGTATGGTAATTGACTAATGAACATATTAAATATTCTCAGATAACAAAAGTACATCTAATAGGGGTTCAGTGGACACATATGTATAGCCCTCAGGATATCTATAGAACGTCTGTTAGATAACCTTACATATCTGCAGTGTTTATTGATGTGGACGTCATGTGAATGTCCAAAATACATGTTTTCCATGTCAATTCACATCCACATAATATCGAATAAACATAGAACGGAGACAGTATTTACGTCAATGGGAAAGCCGTAACAGATCCAAAAACCTTCACAGGACATCCCTATGAACTATTGAACCCCATCTTTGTTTTGTCAGTGTCACTGTCCATTAAACATTAAGATCACATAAGCCTTTTTCTCACGTTACTTCATCTTTTGGATAATTCAAACGCATATCACGATATGTATTGGTATATCGTATTTAGCTGGATTTTATTTACTGTCTTCAAAATATATGTGCTGTTAACACTAAAAGCTTTTAGAGATGGCAATAGTGACTGACGCATGGTGAGGTCATAAGTCTATACTGTAGTTACGAGTTAAACTGTCAAGTTGGATAACATAACAATTATTAAATTGTGTAGGGACAACAAATTCAAAATATGCAATTCTTACATGCACTTGAATACTTTTAGATGTGTGGAATTATATTGGTAGTCGAGGAATTTATATATATATATAAGATTTAATTTTAATGGCATGATTTTCTTGTATTCTGCATTAGCAATTTGCAGCTCTATTGGTTTCTTTTTTATTTAGCTGGGTATGCTAATGCAGCATCATCAAATATTCCATCAGCTCTCTTTATTTTCTACCAATAAAACACTACATCATATATAGAGTTTTAATAATTATTCTGTGACCACCTTTCCACATAATTTCCCTATAATCGCTGAAAAACAACAAAAAGCAAACGCAATGCGAACATAACTGTATTTTCCTTCCGTGGTAATTTTGTGATATTATGAAAGCCATCAGCTTTAACGTAGTCGAATTCAGGTTTTGAGATTTTAGTGTAGCAATCTCTGCTAATTCCTGGCTAATTAATTGTATCAATAAATGTACCGTGTTTCCCAACTTCAACCTCGAAAAATAATTATGGAACAAAGTTGTCAATTAATGTAATATTTGCTCCAGCAGTAAATGTTCCACTTGCCTCATGGACAATAACTTAAAATTGTACATATAAAGCAACATGA
>JAGDQP010031992.1:0-18448 GCA_022664845.1 Lepisma saccharinum
GTATTTCTAAGAAATAACATTACTGGTAGCCGAGTATTGCAGGCTAAGTGGGGTATTCACAAGAATTCAATCGTAAGCGATTATCCTCCCTACAAACTTAATCACTGAAATTATGGGTCAAAATGTTGTTATACCCTAGGAAAGATATCGAATTGCTTTTATTCCAGTCGCAGACAACAAGGACAGCGTAGAATGCCACATTGACTCAAATGAGTCTTGTTCGATATTAAGAATAGCCGACTCGTACTCTTCCTTCGACCTTTTCTATTCGAATGCAACTAGACTGCTGTTTTATGTCCATGGTTGTGGTGCCGACTACGAAACTCACACTTGGTGGGATCGTTAATTTTGTCACACATTTTAAAGTCGCACAAATAAACAGTAAACGACCGTAGCGGCTCGCCGTTAGCGTCAGACTGGCGCGAAGGAATGGGAAAGTCAATGACACGGCGGTAGCGATGGTGGTGGGAGAACTGCGCGGCTCGTCAGATCAAAACGTTATTTACTTTTAGAATAACCCTCGTATTAAGGTAACGTGCAATTTGTAATTGAAGAGTTGACCATGTGTGACAGGATTCTTGTCTGAATCATTGAAAAAGTAAAAAGCACGTTGAAAAGAAGAAAAGGAGAAATCTTCATAAATAAAAGCAAGCCAGAAACGCAAGTTTCAGCGGACAAAAAGAAATAAGATTTTATGAAAATAATAAATCCATTTTTGCCTGCCGTTAGATATTACAGACATATCAATGGACTTTCTGTTCTATGGTGAAAATAAAAATCACACAGAAAAATTACGTAAAATCTCCCATAGATTTACCAGCCCTTAATTTTTTAGAACTACTCAAAAAGAAATAGTTTGTAATTCAAATGCGTTTGTTAATGAGTGGATAAAAACGGATTGGATATCGTTTTTTTGTTTTCAATCTCAAAGAGGTTTCAAGTGTAGCGTAGCTCACAGCACACGCACAGAGTACGTGATTTCTTGTGACAGTGGCGCCACAACTTGGTAGACTGGTGTACCACTGATTAAAATTTTTGGTTACCGTAAACATATGATGTCATGTCCAAATCAGCTTCGAATTTACGATGTGAAAATGGATTCTGCCAGCATTTCCTGTATGGAGGAAAGTGTAAAGCCAAAATTAAGTGGTAGCAGGTTTATATAGAGTTTTGCAAGGTTTTTATCTCGATTTTTACAAGCAAAATTTTATTGTTGTTGTCTATTTAAAAATTCGAGGGGTAACACCTCCTTTTGGGGGGATCTGGGAGAATCCTTGATTACTATTCGAAATACAGGAATTCCGATGTATATACCGAATGATTGGCTAATGTGCGCAAAAAAAGATGTGGGCGAATTCGCGACCAAAATAAGAAAAAAAGGTTTTTCGAAGAAATTTAAAATTATGCGTAGTTTCGGAACTACAGGAACTCAAAGTTAAGTCGACATCTTCACAAGTGACGTAATATCTCGACACATAATGATAGAAGCAGTTTCGGCTTAGCCAATCACATTCGAAGTAGTACTCAATACATCTATCTAAGTGATGTTTATGATTGGCGAAAGCAGCTTAGAGGGGATTTAAGTTATATGCTTGCCCTATTAACCAACTTAATTCCCTGGCAACAACATTCTTATATTGCGAAATCTGTCTATCCGGCAATCCCTCAATCATTGTATGTATCGAGTACTATATCGATTGTAATTTGCTAAGCCGACACCGTGTACGTCAATATTTGTCGAGTTGTGACGATATCGTTAAAACTTTCAAGTCCTGTAGCTCCGAACCCAGTCATAATTTTGCATTTCATCAAAGGAACTTTTGTTCTGATTTTGGTGTCAGAAATTCGCCCTCGGTTTTCTTACATCCATTAATCAACCTGTATTGATTGTCTGTGAAACCAATAGTGGAAAATCTATTATTAATATTGCTCATTTTTGCTGTGCTAATTAACGGTGTTTGTTTTTTCTTTTCTGATTTGCATTTGAAGGTTTGACCACATCAATCAAATGTTAGCAAAGATGCTAGCGGAGCGGCCAACTCAAGTCATGGGTTTCTTCGAACAATATAGTCGCACCCTTTCAGAGGAAAGATATCGCATTCACACCAATTATTTGCAAAAGCAGTATACGCCACCTCAAACTCTGGCACTTTCAAAAAGCATTAGGGATCTTTATAAAAAGGTAAGTGTGTAGGTTTATTGTGTCTAAACTCTAAATGTGGATACTTTTATCTAGTTACTGTTGTAGGGGAGACTGTCAGTTACACTTGCCGTGACACACATACACACACAGGCGGGCAAGTAATTTTAAAACCGAAGACCTTGCGGTATATTAGCCCAAAGCTAGCGCCACTCTGTGTTATAGTACAGAGCTTTGTGTGAAGCTGCGTTGAGAAGCAGCGAAGACTTGGTAGGGTTGGAAAATACATCTAACAAATTTTATTTTACAAATCTTTTCTATTCAGAATGCTTCAGTTTCATGTAAATTAATATTACTCGCGCAGATTACAATATTTGTTCATAAGCTTAGACTTAGGTGGCAGCCTAGTAAGTCCACAGTATACGCTCCTGATAGCGGATGAAACAGACACACATCTTGTACCTTGGAAAGTGTACCTTGAAGAACTGAACAAAGATAAGGAGCACAGGACACCAAGAAAACATAACCAGAACAAAAACCAACAAATAAACATACATCTAGGAGTTGATTAGGCCTATTGATGGCCCCTTGAGTGTTTTAAGCTACCAGATGTTTATAATATCTTAGCTATTTTCTAAGTTATTTCAGAAAGTATCACATACTTTTGCACTTCACAGACAATTTAATAGAATAGTTTCCAAAATACTTATTTGTAAGTTATTTTTATTAATTTACCTTATTATACGTGCATGTTTCAAGGTACAGGAGGCTGTGTTCCAAGGTACATGAGCCTTTGCACCTTGGAATACTTTGCTGGAATTTTTTAAGGAATAAAAAACACTGTAAAAGAAAGAAAGTCAAATACTGAAGCAACCTTCAAAGTTTAAGAGCACAGACATGGAATTGAAAATATAAAAATGTCCCTAAAAAGACTATAATTTGGAAAACATAAAATATGTTCCATGGTACGACAGTTTCCCCTATACACTACTCATAAGGAATCCAGGACAACCTTTTTTTATGATATGGCGACAAAGGCATGCAAAAAAAGATGAAAATGAATTACATTATAAAGGTTGTCTTTTTTTTTTTTCACAAACACTTTGAGTGTGAACAAAGAAGTTGGAAACAACATCTTAAAGATGCCAAACCATTATGGTGTATGTGCCATTTTCGGTCACATGAATTTAACGTACCAGTATTCTGACGTTTTGGATAGTTTCCACCTAATAGATATATCTTTTACGTTGTGTTGTGTATTAAGTGACTCCAAACAGTTGTTTAGACTTGTTGTCTATTTAATATACATATAATAGTACCAATACAAATTAAATGAATGTGTATAACTATACCGATGTAAAAGAAACAGGAAAAACCAGTTTCAAGCAAATTAAACGCAAATAGAAACTCAAATTTAAAAAAAAAAATGTAACTAAAAGTAAGCAACCACATTTTGTAAACCAAGAGGCAGTAAAAACACAATTTAATAATAATAATAAAAAAAATGTCATGTCCATAAGTAGTTGTTAATTAATGTAATTAATAACATCTTATCTAACCACTTACCTAAAAATTAAGATAAATAAACAAAACGTCTGTTAATTAAAAACTATTTTTATAAAGTTCACAAACCCACAAAAAAAAAATGTCACAGTGTAACCAAAAGTAACATTAAAAATAAAACTGTAATTGCTCAGTAGTATCATTGATATATTGGCTTGTTGATTTCAGTTGAGATAAGCTTCTGCTTCTAAACATGGTTTTACTGTTCGCCATTGGCTTTGGTTAGTCTAATTATTGAAATCTAAAAACAAGTATACTAAAGTTTTGAAACTAACTCAAATCTTGTAAATGTTAAAAATCAATTTATGGCAGTACATTCAAACTAGTATATATGTTTGCTTGAATCTGTATGAAGTTCAAAATTAAAACAAATGCATTCATTTAAAACCTCTCATATCCTAAAATCTAATAGGCAACACAAAGCTTAAAATTTCTAAAGCTCGTGCCTTGATAACGCCCCCAAATTCATTATTGTTTTAAATGCGACTTTGCTTTTTTCTTCATTTTTTTTAAAAAAAAGTCAAGCAAATAGAAAACAATGATTATCTTAATGGGCCAATTCTACGCTAAGGCATAAACCGGCCTAAGCCCGTTCCAAGTCAAAACAAATCTTCAAAAAGTTTACGTAGGCCTTTAACAAGGAGTCAAGCGTCCAGGGTTCAACTCAGTAAAGTCAATTTTTTATTATAATCATAAAATAACAATAGGTCCATTTGTTCGTTTTTTTTTAATTATTGGCACTTATAACATTATGGATTGATACCAATTAATTGGTCACTGCTTAGCTAGGAATTAAATCCTGAAATTGAATTGTACTTTTTAAATTACCCTTGTGCTACTGAAGTTTAAATTTCACTTATTATCTTTACAAAAGGAGCTCCATAGTCTAGTGGTTAGAGCGTTGGACTCATGTCCGCGTGGCCCCGGGTTCAATTCCCGGATGGAGTCCAACTTTTCGGCGTCCATCCAGCGTCGTGAGGAAAACTGGGGAGTCACGTGGATAAAGACGTGACGAACACTCGGTCTTTCTAGCCTGTTTGTGGAATACGCTTGTTCGTGGCCAGGTGGCACGCAGAGCTGACCACACTGCCGTCACTCTGGTGGACGTAGTTCCACCAAGCGCGAACAGGTGGCATTGGGGCAGGCTCAGGACCTTTCGGTCTGTAACGCCGGTGGTTATTATTATTATCTCTACGAAAGCAATAAACACACCACCGGTATTCGAATCCCAGCACTTCGAAGGTTATTTTCAATTAATTATGATACAATTAATAGATAAGCAAAGTAAATATGTTTTATTTAAAAACTAAAAACGTGTAACAGTTTCACCAACTAACTAACATCTTGGCTTTATCAGATACACTCTAGAGTCTGTCTGATGAAGCCAAGTTGTTAGTTGGTTGGTGAAACTGTTACACGTTTTTAGTTTTTAAATAAAAAGAATTTGCTTTGCTCAGCTATTATTTTATTCGTATCTTAAATATAAAAGCAAAGCTTTGATAAGGGAAATTAATTATGAAATCTCCTTCTTTTTCTGTGTTCTACAGCCTGGAGCAGCAGGAGAAGATGAAGAAGTGGAAGACGTAGTAGATGAAGAAGAGGAAGGGGCACAGAAACCTCTGGACGTAATGCAAGCGCAGTATTTTTTCGAACAAGTCGGAGTTGGTCTACCACGACAGGAAATGTTTGCAATAGCGATGGCACTAAAAATTCTAGCGAAAAATCCAATCATCAAGAAACTTAGGTAACTTCGTTATTTATTATCATTTTAATTCGGACCTTATATATACTAGTTGCTTTGCGGATATAACTATATTAAAGCCCTGTATCCATTCTTAAGTTAATTAAAACAGGCTGACAAGGCTTGTATTGTAAACTAGCTGATTACACGGCGTTTCCAGGGTATTATGGGTTTAAATGTCGTCAGGACCCCTCATAAATAAGCTTAGCAACCCCGAAAACTATGGATTCGACACTAATCTCTGTCATTTTGGACATTTTATTTTTCATCCCTTATCACCCCCCACGTCGATGGAGGCTGAATTTGGATTTACACAGTATCGGGAGAGTTATTATTTACCTCAGCGTCCCCGAAAACTATGGATTTGACACTAATATCGGTCGTTTTCGGTTGTTTTTACATGTCAGTCCTTCCGACCCCATCTCTAGGGGTGGCAGGGGTGTCTTACCCCTCCACACACACACACAGTATTTATTTCCAGATTGTGTGATTTGTGTACCAAATTTGGTTGAAGTTGCTCCAGGCGTTCCAGAGTTATGCTGGAACTTACTTACATTTATATATATTTATTTATTTTTAATCCTTTTTTACCTCGATTCAGTTCCCTTGTTTGTAGTATTTCTTTTACAAGTTTGAGATAGTGTTCTAGTTGACAACTAGGAAGTGTGGCATGTGAGCAGTAAACTGTTAACGAACTGTGACTGTGATTGGTGGAAATTTGCTTAGTTTCGGAAAGTAAACAATCTCTGGAACCTGATTGGTGGAAGATGTAGAAAGAATATCTTGGCATTCTGGTGTTTATTATGAACTCACAAAGCGTTGATTGCCTTTCATTATGAAGAAGGTGTTAATAGAACACCAAAATTGTCACGCTTACTATTTTTAATTATTATTATTTATTTATTTGTGTCTTCTACAATTAATAACTTGAGTCGATGTGAAACTTCATTAAAGCTCTATTCATTAGACTAAAGTAGTCGTCCTGGTCTGCCTTTAACTTTACTTTTGTCTCTGGATAAGTAGAAAGGTGGCGATAGTGGCCTTATTGATAGGTGTCATCCAGGAATTTGTCTGGTGTCACTGATGGACACCAGGAAAAATTTAAGTCGGGATGCCTGATCTCCTGATTTGAACCTTAGTTCTTCCGATTAAAAGGCGAATCCGTTCCCACTGATTCACCACACTCAGTCATTTGATTTATTTTCATCTAAGGATTATAATAGTAGTATTGTTGATACACTGAAATCTCAATTATTTGTGCAAATTAATGAACGAGCATGTATAAAAAGCCAGAACTAATCCAGAAAAACCCTCTTTACCGTATAAAAAGAACTGTTCAGAAGTTGTAATGAACTACATATACTATTTAAATAGGACTCAGTTGAAATATTATGAAAAATAAAATAATTAGTCAGAGTAAATCTTAAACATAGGTTTTCAAATATTCAGTTTTTTTTTTTTTTTTTGGTGGGGGGAAGGTATGTTATATTCCTTTCTTTGTGCACCATGTTGACATTCTTTGGACAGTGTACACTGCGCACTTTTGCGAAGCGCGGAGGCGAAACGGATAATCTGGTCACAGATAATAGAGACTTCATTCAGTGTATATTATACTTGTAAATTTATCTCTAATGTTTATTTTTCCATATACTTGTTATTTACCGTGATTCAAAAGCCCAAGTTTACATATCGTAACCATATATTTTGTAAAACATTATCCCCCCACGTTGTACACCCCAGAGATTTTACGTTCATCTTCCCTGAGCTGAAAATAATTTGTACGAGAAACCATCATCACCCCACGCTTCCGTTTACATCCCTCATACGTTCTCAACTTCGAAGTTGTGGCAAAATACGGAAAGTGCTAACGCTTCAGAATAATACGGGGAGCTAGGTTTTGGATGTACCTAGGTATATTATAATGTAAAAGACCCAAGCTTATCTGTTTCTGTCCTGATTCGACAATCTTTATTATACAAACCCTTTGTTCTCTGAACTCGAGGTCTGAGTTAGTCTTGACATCACTCGTGCTTTGACTTCGGACTTATTCTGGGAGTTCATCAAAGTTCTTGGTACCTTACGGAGTTCGAATCTTATATATTAAGAAAGTTGGTCCATAAGTTGTCTTTTTACAAATCTTAAACATTGGATTAAAGCTAAAGAATTTTATGCTCACAAAAAAGCAAACATATTTGTCATGTTTCCGGAGTATACCAGTGCCATCTTCAGACTTGTCTACGTATGTGTGGACATCTGGGATGGTCAACTCTAATAGCTCTCTGAAGAACCTTTATCTTTTCCAGGTCACGCCCTTCTCCCTTCTGTCCTACGTTCCTCTTCGCTCCTCCTCTTGTTCCTTTTCCCTTTTAAAGCCACGCCCTTCTTCTTTTGACTCCTATCTTCAACTCTTCCCTTTTTTGCTCCTTTTTTTCGTTCCCTTTCACTTTCCTCAGTGGTTCTTTCACAATGCCTTTCACTGTCACATAAACATAAACTTCTTTTCTGCTTTCTTTTCTCTCCCTCTTTCTTTCGTCCCCTTTCACTTTTCTAAGTGGTTCTTTCACAATGCCTTTCACTGTCACATAAACATAAACTTCTTTTCTGCTTCCTTTTCTCTCCCTCTTTCTTTCGTCGTCTTCTGCTCTCATCAGGCTTCTTTCCCATAAACTTAGTTCTTTGTTCTACCTCACAATGCAATTATCTATTTCCTTTATCTTTCTTGCCTCTTTCCAATTTCTTACAATGTTCTGCATGGGAATGAACAGAAATTCTAGAACAAGAAAGCAGAACATTAATAAGAAAATGGAAAGACGCAAGGAAGATAAATGGAGAATAGGGTTATGAATTGGAACGCAGCACTAAACGAAAGAATCCTGAAGATAACAGAAGAAAATTAGATAAAGAGGGAGAGGAGAAAAGGGAAGGAAGTTGATTTAACAGTGAAGGGCGTACCGACAGAAAAAACGAGCAGAGTAAGAGGGAACGAGAGGCAACGAAGAGGAAATAGAAGGTGAACCTAAAAGTGAAAGGGAGAAGGACGGGTCCTGGAAAAGAGATGGGGAAAAATGAAAGGGAATGAGATGCGGACCAAAGAGGAAAAATAAGGTGAACGTAGAAGTGAAAGGCAGAAGGGCGCGACGTAGAAAAGGGAAAGGAAAAGTGAACGAGAAGCAGAACAAAGAGAAAAGATAAGGCGAACATAGGAGAAAGGGAGAAATGTGTGGCTTAAAAAGGGAAATGAAAAGTGAAAGGGAACCAGAGGGGGAGCGAAGAGGAAAGATAAGGTGAACATAGCAGAAGGAAGGGAAATGAAAAGTGAAAGGGAACGAGAGGTGGAGGAAAGATAATGTGAACATAGTAGTGGAAGGGAGAAGGGCGTGTCCTGGAAAAGAGAAAAAAGTGAAAGGAACGAGAGGTGAAGCGAAGAGGGAAGATAAGGAGAACGTAGAAGTGAAAGGGAGAAGAGCATGTCTTGGAAAGAAAAGGAAAAAGTGAAAGGGAACGAGAGGTGGAGCGAAGAGGGAAGTTAAAGTGAATGTAGAAGTGAGACGGAGAAAGGCGTGGGCTGGAAAAGTGAAAGGTTCTCCAAGAAATATGAAATGGATAAGCTTCGCAGATATCAGCATATGTGAGGAGAAGTCTGAATAAGCCACTGGTATAAAAAAATGTGCGGATATGTTAAGAATAATGTGTGGCTTTTTGGTGAGCACAAACATACTTCAGCATTGACTCAGACTATGAAAGCAAGGCATGACATACGCACATTTTATGCATTCGTTTTTCCTTACAGAAAACTCTTAAGTATGATAATCTGAGTTATTCTACAAGGGGCGTTCAACCCAGACCGAGACTTTTATTTCTAAGTCGAAATGGAAAGAATTATATACATCAAAAAGTATTCCCCCGAGCCTTCACGCAATGTTGCGATCATTGTGTAAATTCCCTGACTCCAGTGTTTATTTCAGGTATGCTTTCCTCCCGGGGGGATTAACCGCCCCTCTGAAAGAATCAGTCTCAACACCTATACTACTCATATGTATACTAAAATACGTAAATAATAGCACATTCTATATACAGTATATTGTTCATGTTATTTTGAAGTTAAATAAGAAAGTACGAGACATTGTTAAGTAACATTATCGTAATTTTATATTTTAACACATAGGAAACAATATGTATTATTTATAATTTTCGTGAGCCCCCCACAACTCCCCCGAATAAAACCTTCTGGAAGAAACACTGCCTGATTCCCTTAGCGTAGAACGCAGTGGGCTGTTGTCGTAATCACTACAGGACATCCTTCTGTAGTGCTTCATTTGACTGGAATTTCTTCCCTTCTATATGTTCCTTAAGGGATCTACACAAGTGATAGTCACTGGGGGCTAAGTCGGGACTGTACGGGGCGTGGAGCAACACCTCCCAATGTACAGCCGTGTGACAGTGCGAATGTGGGCGGGCATTATCATGAAGCACACTTCCTAATAGCGTTGTCAACAAACTTGACAAATGAAATATGCAAGTTTGCAACCAGTTGACAAGGCAAGTCTACAAACTTGAAACAAAAAAAAAAACTAAAGTATTAGTTGACACTTTTAAACATGCAGCAAATTGTCATTGCACCTACAAGCCGTTAGGTGATAATCACCAATGATAAATATATGTCAGGAATTCCAACCCAATAATCCTTTCTTGCACAAAGGTAAGCCTTAAGCAAAATAGAGCAAAGTTGTCCCTATATGATTAAGGACTTTTCCAGCTCTGACGGGATCACACTACCATTCCAAGAGTTACTCTCTTCAAGGAACGTCAAAGCCCCATCATAAGAGTTTAAGTAATTTAATACATAATTCAATTCAGACAGCAGTGTTCGATTTGTAACCGGGGACGGTTGGGATTTCCCCTCTCTGTAAAAATCTTCCCTGGCTCTGTTTTTCGAAATAGTCTTCTAAACTGGGATGTGAGCGGACGTAAAATACGGTATTCTACATGTCTTAGAAATTCTTTCCCCCTCTCTGAAAAATTACTTCCCGCCTCCCCTGAATTTTGAAATACATATCGGGAACGTGTTTTGAACAAGAAACGAGAAATAGGTGTTTTGATAAAAAATCGAGCTATGGAATTTCGGTTTTCATAGAAGCATTTTCTTCTATAAACCAGTTTTGTTCATTCCTAGCTTAAAATTGGTGTAAAGAAACAATCTATAAAGCTAGATGGTAGCACTACCTCTGTATGTATATGATGTATTTTTATCGTTGTACGAAATGTCAATGCTGCTCCTACAAATTGAAGCCTAGAGAGTTCAAACTTTCAGGGAAGAAAGTTCATAACCAATTCAAGAGTTCAATCGGTGCCGATTTTTAATTTTCCTTTTTGTACATTGTTGAAAGAGTTTCACTGTTGTAAGTTTGGGTATTCACAACAAGAATCAAGATATTCCTACAATGGAGAAAAAAGACAATAAACAATTGACAGGGATTAAACTCTTGAAATTAGTATAACCTTATATAGTAAACACTTTATTTGCATTTAACTTATTACTAAAATTCGAGGGGAAAAGTTCGCATTATGTACATTCCTGGACACTCTTATATGACTGTATAGCTGACAGCTTTGCTCGCTGTCCCAAATGAAGAAATTAGTAACTTAAAATTATATTGGGAAGACATATTATTGAAAGTAAAAAAGAAAAGAAAAATAATTGGCTAGAATCGTCACTTCAATCGATACTAAGATAGACTAAACGTTAATTTAAATTTAGGAACTCCCTGATTTTCTAAAACAAAACCGAAGCGACAAGGAACAGTATTTCTAACTAGAATTAGATCTCACTATACCGCTACTAGAGCGCACTTTCATAAAATACAAATCATGAATTATCAGTACTGTGATTGTGAAGATAATCAGATGACGAAAGATCTCAATCATATTGTTTTCCAATGTTCAAAATATGAACAACAGAGAATTTCTTCTCTTAAAATACTCTCAAGGTTACAATAACAATTCACACTTTCAATTAATAATTTAGTAAATAACCCTTCTAGGAAACTAGGGTACATCTTATTATCCTTTTTAAGAAAAATTAAACGAAATCTAAAAAAAAAAAGATAAATACACATCATATGTCTTTAGTTAATTTTGTTTAAAAAAATCCTCTTCCGACATGTTTGATTTATGAGAACAATTCTATTAAGAATAACTCCTGTCAATTCCACAACATATTGAGTCAATTATGCCCAACTTAACTTCAAATATACACATTTCATCTGAAATTTCAACTCTGTTTGACTTACTAAAATCTTTGGCACAATCTGATCATCAATTAAGTCATGAGACACCAACAATAATATTATATACACGAAAATTTATTATGGTTCGTATGACCAAAACCTTTAGTTAAATTTGGTCATTCCTACTAAAAATCTTATGTGGGATTTTCGGTCTTCAGTTCAAGTAACACCACAATAAAAAACTTGTTCTTACTATATTCATATGCAACCTTATTGATCAAACGACAACACATGAGAATTCATACCAACAAATAAGGTATTTAGAAATTTAGAAAATCGATCAATACCATAATTATAACTAGTTTCTTTTCTATGTTCATCAAGAGCACAAAGTACTTCACTCAATCCAAAAGACCTATATCACGAGATCTATGCAGATACAGTAAAACAAAGTGTAATTTGTTCATATTTTAATTAATTTCACTAGACATATTAAACATTATAGAGATCATACTACCTACTTCTTAATTCATTGCCAAGATAAATGATTCCTTATTTAATTATTATGAACATTAATTATCTGGAACATTCTTCAAATACAATATAGAGTAACTCTGGGCAAACTGCCATGAAGGTTAAATTCTATTATCATGAACTAAGGAATTGCAAGAAATCGAAGAATAAATATATACTATAAGAAGACTTAAATATATGTTTGATACTGAAACAATGTGGACACCATCAGACGTTAAAATGCAATGAGAAACTAAGATACATCAAGTATAAGGAACCCTTTGAAAGTAAAATGGTGCAGGTGCTGTAAGAAGATTTTGTTATCTACTGATATCTACATTACAGTCACCAATAACCAAACAAGGCTATGCACTTTCTTCTCTGAAAGTTTGAACTCCCTAGGCTTGAGTTTGTGGGAGCAGCATTGCAAATTCGCACAACGATAAAAATACATTAGAGACACACGGAGATAGTGCTGCCATCTAAGTTTAAAGATCGTTACTTTACACTAACCTTAAGGTCGAAAAATTTCGACTGTAAGATATCCATGCTAGTCTCCACTAGAAAAGTGAATAATCATTTTGAAAGTTTAGCTATCGCTTATAGTTCCAAATGATCCTGTTTCGGTACTGTTCATTTCTATTGGACACAGGCACGTATCCAGAAGTTGATTTGGGGAGGGGTTCACGGGTTTCCCGGGGGGGAAAAGCTCCAACATGTGTTTGGACTCGAAATGTATATTAAATATCTATAATTATGCCTAAAATTATACTAATTCTCTCTAAAACTTTGAATTTGGGGAGTCTGGACCCCCCAAACCCACCCCTTAAATACGTCACTGATTGGACTGAATGGAAGCAACATACTCTGAGGAGTACAATCTTTGCTTGATAAGTGTAGCCTAGAGCAGTTTTCGTAATAACAAAATTTCGCTTTAGATTAAGAACAGAACAAATGTGTATCATTTTAATAACTTATTTCTTCCCTGTGCCATCAGGTTCTGGGGTAAAATTTTGGGCATACAAAAAAACTACCTTGTCGCAGAAGCGGAATTGTCAGAGGATGAAGTCACTCGTCGTATGGTAATGATCTAATGTTAACTTATTTGATATTGTAATTCTTCAGAGAATTAGTAAGTATTAATTTAGAGACAAGACCTCAAGCACCGATCAAATATCGGATTTCTTCTATTCGACTTCCATATTTTGTAAGTGGAAAGAGAATTTGATCGATTTCAATGCAGTAGTAGCCGTTCTGTAGAAATGTATGTGAGATAGATAATTTCTAATTATCAATACTTACTTAACAAAACTTCAAATACATATAAATTTCACCAGAACTTCTGTAGCACAAACGGTTGGCCCAACGGTGACATATTGTGGGCATGATTCTTGTTATGAGCATTATAATAAATTTTCTGAGCACCCGAAAAATGAATTGGGCGAAATTTGGGTACTTTCCTCTGAATGTTTGGAAATTCATGAGATATGAGAATCAAAAATGACGTAGAACAGTATCAAAAAGAGCACTTATAGCTGTTAGGCTATAGATTGGATTTTTTTTTTTTTTTTTTAGTTTTATATTCATTTGCACCGCTCAGTCGCTAAAACAGTCAAAGTCCAGAATAGATTCATAAATATGTACTTTTGCACTTCACAATGGTACTCAACATTAGAGTTTCGCTAGAGAGAACAGGCATCACACAAATGTGTAATCTATTCACGACATGCATTATTTCGAGTGAGGGGACAGAGTCAGAGTGTTTAGAAAGAAGAAAACCCCTTCAAAATCTGCCTAGCATATACACTCAAGCGATACGTAGCTTTTATAGAAGTGTAGCTCTTTTGTTAAAAATTGTTCTGTATTTCATATTAAGCGTTAACGTGATATTTATTGGACAGAAGGAAGAGTACCGACTTTACTTAAGGCTGTTGATTACGTACATCAAGTACATCTTACATTTCAAAATTGATATATCGAAAGTGTTGCCAATCTTTTAGCAAAGGGAGCACTGCGACTAAATAATTATTCATTGTCCAGAGAACAAAAACAGCTTACAATCTCAAAGATATTATTACAGTAAATCATGCAGTGCCGAATTTCAGAAGAAGAGCAATTTACCCATCTTCATGGGATAGCGTGAAGTTGAACACGGAAATTTGTATTATCATATTCTGGTACAGAGGACAACTCGAATCTTAGACCCCAAATCATCATAATATCATTAATTTGTTTGTCAAGTAAACAATATCAAGTACTTTATCCATCCCCCTGGAAAGATATACTAATTCACACACTGCCTTTAGGCATCTATGACGGAATAAGGTAACAGAAAGGAGTCGGCCAGGGCCTAAGTCGAAGGTATCATCTCGGCATTTACCTTGTATGACTAAGAAAAAATCCTTGTAAACTGCAGTCACGATGGTCGGCCGCTGGTTACGAAACCCAGGAACTTCTGAATGCGAAGCGAACGCTCTACGGTGAAAATGGTGACATTCCAGAATTTTACCTCAGGGTGGCGGAAGGTTAGCGCTCTCGCTTTCTGCACGCGTAGTCACGGGTTTAATTCACCCTCGGTCAATTGAACGGAGTGGATCGGAGCCACTTTATCAAAAACTGTAGGCCCCGTCCTTACCAGCTTGTTCATGAACTAAATAACAATTCATTCATTCATACATTTTACTCAGATATTGGTATGAAGATGCATACCTACAATACTAAAATAGTATTACTAAATCACTACTATAGACATTACCTATTTTTGTAGTGCGTTTACTTAAAGGAGTAGTAGTTTCTGTAAAGTCAGATATAGTTCCAGGAGATTATACTTCATTTTGCCATCACGCTTTAAGAAGAAAAATCATTATTTCTCTGTTTTTCTTACATGGTTTAAATTTACTGCAGGGCTCGAAATGGACCGGAGCAGACCGGAACGGCGTTCAGTTTCGTGAACATCTACAACCCTGCTGTTCTGTCTCGTCACTGTAGTAATCATAGGCAAAAAGGGACCTCAGCATATTAAGGATAATTTAAAGCCACGATCTCCAACAAAAGATGACAGCACTATCTCCGTATATGTCTAATGTATTATTGTTGCACGAAATTTCCTTGTTGCTTCTACAAATTCAAACCTAGAGAGTTCAAACTTTCAGGGAAGAAAGTTCATAACCAATTCAAGAGCATGATCGATGCCGAGTTTTTATTTTCGTTTTCCTTCATTGTTGAAATCACTTCCTTGTTGTTATGAATATCGAAACGTATAACAATGAAGCTCTTTCAACAATGAAAAAAAGAAAATTAAAAATCGGCATCGATCATGCTCTTGAATTGGTTATGAACTTTCTTCCTTGAACGTTTGAACTCTCTAGGCTTGAACTTGTCGGAGCAGCAATGAAATATCGTGTAGCAGTGAAAATACATTGACAGACATATACGGAGGTAGTGCTGCCATCTTTTGTTGGAGATCGTTGCTTTAGATTATTCTTAACAAAGGTGAAGCGTTCTGTTTCGTCAAAATTCCCATTCCGAGTCCTAGTTTACTGGTGTTCTCTGCAAGAAGTGCACATGCATAAAAAATTTTTTTACTACTTTTCCAGTATTTCTTTTTCATTTGAGTTACAAAGTATAATTAATATTTGTGCTAAATACAACGATATTTAATATGTAAGTCTTGCTTTATTCAAGGTGATTAAATAACATTTCAAGGTTCCTATATTTTCAACATCGATTTTCCACAAGCTGGAACTTCGTAGAAGTACCCTTCTTCCACCCAGCCCTTTAATTTTCGATTGATCAGCTCGTTGGAGTTTCCCAAACAATTTCTACATTGAATCAACTTTGATAGGCATGCGATAAATGGGCGACAAAGCGGACATCGACAACATTGGGTCAACAGTTTTTCAACCATACACAACGCAGAAAAATCAACGTTAGCCCAACAATTTTCTGCTACTAGGGAACGCCTTGATCGTTAGGTGTTATTTACTTGCACTTCTTCCAGTGATGAAAATATTTTCGTTGGATTATCATTATTTTTATAAAGTCTTGTTCAATAACAGCAAAAACGGGAAAGGCTAATACAGTAAGACTGAAAAATATTCTAAACAATTTAGATAAAAATTAGCAATATTATTTTTTCTTTTTAAATCTGATAACAGAATGTGTTATGAACTTCCAAATAATTAAAATTGTTTTTTCCTGAAACGTTGATAAAAGCCTTAACACTTTATTTCACTTGATCCAAGCAATCTTCATCATGTGAATAAAAACTTAAATTACAGGTGTTATTATTATTATTATTATTATTATTATTATTAAAATTACCGTATGTTGAAGTTGCGGGCAGTTTCAAGCAAGGCTAAAGGTTGGTCTGCTATTAACCTTCCTGTGACTCCTACGACGTATCTACAGCAGTTTTAATCATCTTTTTACCTTTGCCCAGATAGCATGTCAACTTGGAACAAGGTTTTTCAGTCGTTTGCTCTGAGATTGTCACACTTGATATTGAGTTGAACTTAATAAACAAGAATAAAACAAACGTATTAGAACAACCTAAGCGGCTTGTTTGAACAACATTGTTGCTGGTTGTTATAACTAAGTGAATTCAAAATTGTTAAAATAAGCAGTTAAGCGAGAAAGGTTGTAAAACTTGAAATTGATTTGAATTTTGTTTCGTTGTACTCACGCTATCGTCTCAGTGCGCTGAAGTTCCATCGCTTGGAAAGCGAGCTCGGACGTGTGGTTCAGTGTTATAGTGACTACAGCATCGGATCAGTGTGCCATCGATCTACTGTTCGATTCCCACCCAGGGCTACGTTTTTCTTTTAACAAGTACATTATATTTTCTTTCTTGTCCTGTCAATGCTATTTCAACTTTGATTCTTGAAAACAACCTTGATTCAACCTTGTTTAAACCTTTTATGGCTTGAGTTGCTAAGCTTGCAATAAGTTGTCCCACTTGTCAAACTAGGCTGGATTCACTTTTGAGTCAGGTTAAAAGTGCTTTGTGAGTTGTCTTTTAATTCACCTGACGAAGCTTGATAGGATCAATTGGAAAAAATTTTGTAACTTCGATATCATGTTCAAGTACGACATTTTTAATTATTTAGAAATTCTGAATGATGACACATCGTGTTAATATTCTATATTTTAGTTTTCTACAGAAGCGTTACAAAAATTCAACCAGTAGAACTACGAAAACTGCGAAAGTTACTTCACGTGAGCGAGTCAAGATCTAATTATATCATATACCTTGTTAACTATCCATTACTTTCTAAATATATATACAGTGCATTTCATAACTCCTGCCCCTTTTTCTTTGCCATTTAAAGATAGAAAGAATCAACGTTTTTTGCTGAAATTTTGAAAACACGTAAGAGAAGGATGCAACAATTGAATAAGGCTAAGTACATATATATATTCGACAGACGTTTCATCATTTAGCGTAGAGACAGACGTTTCATCATTTCTAACCCACTTCTCGAAGCGTACCCTTATCTTTTCTAACCCACTTCTCGAAGCGTACCCTTGTCTTTTCTAACCCACTTCTCCAAGCGTACCCTTATCTTTTCTAACCCACTTCTCCAAGCGTACCTTCACTTTTCGAACCCACTTCTCCAAGCGTATTCTTACTTTCTAACACACTTCTCCAAGCGTACCCTTACCTTTTCTAACCCACTTCTCGAAGCGTACCTTCACTTTTCGAACCCACTTCTCGAAGCGTATTCCTACTTTCTAACACACTTCTCCAAGCGTACCCTTATATTTTCTAACCCACTTCTCCAAGCGTACCTTCAGTTTTCGAACCCACTTCTCCAAGTGTATCCTTACTTTCTAACCCACTTCTCGAAGCGTATCCTTACCTTTTCTAACCAACTTCTTAAAGCGTACCCTTATCTTTTCTCATCCACTTCTCCAAGCGTACCATTACCTATTCTAACCCACTTCTCGAAGCGTACCCTTATCTTTTCTAACCCACTTCTCCAAGCGTACCTTAACTTTTCGAACCCACTTCTCCAAGCGTGTCCTTGCTTTCTAACCCACTTCTCCAAGCGTACACTTACCTTTCCTAACCCACTTCTCGAAGCGTACCCTTACCTTTTCTAACCCACTTCTCGAAGCGTACCTTTACTTTTCGAAGCCACTTCTCCAAGCGTATCCTTACTTTCTAACCCACTTCTCCAAACGTACCCTTACCTTTTCTAACCCACTTCTTCAAGCGTACCCTTATATTTTCTAACCCACTTCTCGAAGCGTACCTTACTT